>VUQH01043111.1:13824-35806 GCA_015106775.1 Etroplus canarensis | reverse complement strand
GTGTGTGTTTGGGAGGGTGGGGGTGGATCTATTTCAGTGTGGTGAGTGGATTTGGTGTGTGTGGGGGTGGGGGGTCAGCTGATTCCTGCTAAAGGAGTAGCAACAATGTTTCATCTTAAGATGTCATCTCTCTCTATCCCCTTTGCTCTTTCACACCCCAACTCACCCACCCACCTACACACACAACTCACACACACACACAAGTCTGTTGATGTCAGGCAGCAACAGTAATCCCTGTTCTAGGCCGCCCAGATCATTATAGACTCTGATCTGTAGTCCCTGAAAGAGGGAATTAGCTGGGAACACAATCCCAGTGACCTCTGTGACACAGGGACAAAGCCTCAGCTGCTGGGGGTCCACATCCCTAAACCAGCCCATATGGCTCAGACAAAACTGTTACAATGGTTGCTACAAAGGAAACACGGTGGGAGGGTTGGCTGGTCTGCTTCTGTGTGTATGTGTTCCCGCAATATCTGTCAGTATGTCTATGTTTGTTCATTAATATGCTGATCTTGATTGTGGATTATCAAATAGGCAACTTGTGCTGTAGGACCTCCCCTCTAAGTCGTTCACCTCCTTCTTGGAAGTGTAGGGGAACACATTTTTTACAGCACTGACACATCCTGTACAAATATTTTCTTCATTTTTACTAAAGTAATATCTTAAGTAATGTGTAAAGGTGTGCTTAAGTATCCTTTTCTTACTTCCGCTTTGAATCAGTTTGTTGACTTATATTTATATCTTTGGGAGACGCAAATTCAGATTTAAACCTTAGACATTGGAAGGTTTTGAAAACTTTTCCTCATTTTGCAACAGATGTTCAAATGTGTGTTTTGGGGTTAATACTTGGGTTTAGCTTAAGGGCCAAAAAAGTTCCTATGTCACTGAGGGCCCTCACAGGGATAAAAGTACAAACGTTTTTTGTGTGCTCCTTCTTTAGAGCATGTTTCCTATATGCAAGCCTTTCCTCTGTCTCTGTGTGAGCTCATGGGCTTCCTAAGAGCCCTCCTGGTGGGTTCATACTCAGCAGCTCTTTGTATTTGGGTGATTGGGAGAGACCCCCTTCTTTTAGAATACACACAAGAACTCTCTCTCTCTCTCTCACACACACACACACACACACACACACACACACACACACACACACACACACACACACACACACACACACACAGAATGACATATTATGTCCTGATGCTCAAAACGTTTGTCTGTACTTTAAGAAGTTTGGGAGACCTTTCAAGGAAATCTAGCAGTATCACTCACTTCAACAAACAAACAAATAAATCAACAAAAGTGCAAAAAGGAACTGAAAAAAGACATCCCTACTTCTCCAGCTCTCCCTCTCTCATGGTTGTTCTAAGCCCCTCCCACATAACAAGCACAGGCTAAAAATAAGTTAGTGCCTGCTCATGGCTTTCACAGTGGAGGTTAAACTCTGCTATCCCAGGTGAAAGCCCTCTGCTTAATCCACTGAACTAGCACTTTTACTCCTCATATGGCTTTTTCACTCTTTATACTAGCCACCTGACCTTCTCTGAAAGAACCTGTGGTTGGACAAAGGTTGCTATGGATTTTTTTTTTGTCCAAAGCACAGCTTTTGAATTATCTTTATTTGAAAACTTACTGCCTGCATTCTGCACCAGTCTGCTAACATGACGACTGTCATTTTTTGTTGAGTAATAATGTAGGCTCTAGTAAATAAGGTTTATGCACA
This sequence comes from Etroplus canarensis, assembly GCA_015106775.1. NCBI lineage: Eukaryota > Metazoa > Chordata > Actinopteri > Cichliformes > Cichlidae > Etroplus > Etroplus canarensis. The sequence continues at coordinate 34,089 of VUQH01043111.1, read as the reverse complement.
GTGCATTTCATTTTTGCCTAGATGATGTTTAGTCCTCCTCTAGTCTGGCAGGTGGAATATTAAAGGATAATGGGTTCTTATAATCTGTCATTGGTGGGCTATTGCTGTCAAAATGATGAGCCTTGCTCTTTTTTAGGATGTTTTGCACACACGCTCAACTATTCAGACTTTCACAAAAGCAACAGCAAATTGGAAATGCACCTTGAAGTGATTTTCACTTATTTTAATCTATTCAGGAATTTAAGAGTGAAATGATTTCATACTTTCCAAACAGCCTAGCATTTGCTACTTTCATCTACCTCAGAGGCAGAGCTAATAACAAAGGTCATCAATAATAGTGAATCGCATGCTTTGTCTTGTAATGAATCCAATTCACAAAAAGTGGCAAGTACTCAGTTCGGCTAAATGGTTATGAGGCTCCTGTTTTTATCTATCAGAACAAGGTATTTCTCTAATGGTCCTTGCTGATGTGAAGTGGGCCACTTTTTGCTCCTATGGCACACTTCATCAGATATTTAAAACACTGGAAATGATTACACAAGGCTGCTATTCAAGGTGAGAATATGAACAGTGAGGTACGATGAGCTTCCACATGACCTTTTTTCCAGGCATGGGTCGTTTCCATCAGTATGAACGTCTGTCATGATCCATGTGGAGTCAGTAGTGTTACAGCAGAGGTGCATTTTCTCTGGGGGCCATATTCTCTCTTTCTCTTTTCTCTCCACTCTCTTCTCCACTCTTCACCCTCTCCAATTAGGGGAGCTCCAGCTGTGTACCAGTCAGGATCAGAGGCTTGTTCTATTAGCCAAATCCATTTGTGTAGCGATTGAATCACTCCCCAATCTTCTCTTTTCATCCCCTGGCCCCCACACCCCAAATACACATCCATACACCCATGCTTTCATGAGTGCCCACCCCTCCCCCGGCCCCCACGCCTTTCTGACAGATCTGCAAACCCTAAATCTGATGACATGAAAATATAAAATACAGATATTTTGACCTTAACCTACTGTGGAGATGACCCTGCAAAATATATAAGTTTAAAACTCACTTTAAATAATCTAAAACAGATTGATATTATAATATATAAAAAAATAATTACTGCTGAATTTCTCAGTGCCTTATTTCCAACTAATTTGTTGTTAAAATAAATGTCTTAAAAATACTTACTAATTATATGAAAAAAGGTTTTGTCTTGAAAAAAAAGTTTTTTCATTATTTATCAGTTTAGTCTTGGGAACTTTACTATACATGAATATTTAACTGTATTCTTGAATGTGCAAAATAAAATTAGGTTTTTCATGTTAAACATGAGGCACTTCACACTCTCTAAAATGCCTTAAAATACTAAAAAAAAGGTTCCCTATGAATCTACATTAATAAGAAAAGTAAATAATAGTGATTTTTATATTTTACAGGAATTTAGTATAAGTTTGTAAGAAGCAGAAATGAAGCAGCCTTGTACAGAAGCCACAGAATCTGGGGCCAAATAAATAAATACATACCATACAGTGAAAAGTAGTTTGCCCTTGTTTTACTGTACTCAAAAAAATCATTCTTAAATTGAATCCCTGTTGAATTCTTGCCTGTCCTTGATAGATTTTCCCATTTATTCCAAAAGGTGGCACAATTGTGTAGGAACTGGTCGCAAGCCAGGCATTCACCATGATGCCATTGATGTAATATAAAAAGCCTGTCACCGAGGTCTTGTTCCTTAGACAGTCATAGAAAACAGTATCTCCATCTTTGTTCACTGTATGTTAAAAGACCTCTTGACCCTTTGCCCTGAAGACAGTGTTAACAAGTTGCCAAAATGTCACGGTCTTTTTCTTTTGCAAAAAATTATTGTTGGGTGAAAAGAAAGCGTCAGATGAAGAGTATGTAGCTCTTCCACAGAGTCATATAATTTAAACCCACCAAGGGCAAGTCTTTTGTAAATCCTCCCCTCAGTCGAGTGTACTTTCATGTCTTCCACTCGCTCTCACACTTTTTTTATTCCCTCTCGACATCCTGTCTGTCCCACTCCCTCACACACAAATACTACACACACACACACACACACACACACACACACACACACACACACACACACACACACACACACACACTCGCTATTCTTTCTCAATCTCTGTCCTTCTTGGCACTCTTGAGTGACAGTGTCTGGTTCTCAACAATTTTGATGGCTGTCAATTTTATTTCAGCTAGAATAAAACATCAGCAGAAACAGACTCAGTGTTTCCTGGAGTTCTGCAGCTTACAGGACATTTGCGACATCAAAATGATTAAAAAATGTACTAACCTAACCCTAATAAAAAGAACATCACTTGAAAATTCTTAAGTTGCAATAAAAGTTCAAGATCCTCAGTAAAGATAAAACTTATGTTTTGTATTGCAAAATTGTACACTGAAGCTTTTTCATACTTGGATTTTGAACTGAATGTTTCAGAAATGTTTTTAAAATACAGTTTAGCCTGCCTCGCTTTCAGGAGATGCGCACTTTATTTATGGCCTCCATCAAGAAGGCTACATTTTTTATTTGTTCCTTTTTTAGTTAGCAAGCATAGTGTCTCAAAAACTTTATGAATTAGTAGGCTTACTGACACCTGATGGAAAGTTGGTCCACATTAAATAAAAGGTAATTACATAGTGTGATTCTTCAAGATCAGTACACAGCCAAAAACTGAAGAAGCAACTTACTTGATTAGGTTTGAAATAAGGTTAGTATGCATGAACTGGAAAATCTTACTTTTAAAATAAATGATATCAACAAATGACCAGAAGTTTATATGATCAGTTAATTCCAAGTTTAATGTCTAGTCATGATTTTAGAAAGTTCTCATAAAAATGCAAAGCTATTTTAATCAAACTGGTGCTGTAGATGCAAATATCTACATGTTACTGCATAACCCAGCCACTGGCATAAACAGTATCAGATTCCTAAACACTATTTCAGTTTCTGACATGCATGCTGCATCCATTTTATTATATATATCTAGTCTATTGCAACTGGAGTTGTGCATTCATCCTGCCTGAAATGTTCAGTTTTGTTGATGCTGTTATAATGGTATTAATTTTATAAAATGTTTTTACATGGAGAGAATGCTTTTTGACAACATTATATTTAGAAGTGTTTCTAAAATGACCCCTAAAATTACCTCTTTAGTATGACACAGTCCAGTGCATCACTACTGTAGGTATTACCTATGTTTACCATATGTTTATAATCATAAATATATGATTCATCTTACAGAAAACTGAACGTTAAAAGCTTTGTGAAGAGAGATATTAATGCAGGGTTCTTTTGAACTATATTTAATTGTTCAAAAATTACTGATAAAGTAGCCACTGCGTGTATATTCATGACTTAGCTGCAACCTGCTTGAAATTTCAAGGTTTTTGTTTCTTTTTGCACCAGTGTATTTTATGGGAGAGGTCACAGCTAGAACAGATAGAAATCTTTTATTATAAACCTTCACTTGTAAAATTGATATAAACAAAACTGGCTGTCAGATTATGCAGCTACATGTAGATGTATGCAGTGAGTACTCAGTGAGAATGTTCTGCTTTGAAAATGTCTGATGTGAAGAGGGTCTGAAGTGTCGTTTTCTTTCTAACATGGTGGTGCATAAAAATATTTTAAATAAATGTGTTAAAATTTATGTAGTTGCAGTCCATCAAGTGTTTACATGTAAAGTGATAGTGTCTGAATACTTTTTGCATTAGTTCATGGATTAAATCATTATGACTTTTACACTGTACAAGATTTTACATGTCTAAAATGTAAGACTTTCTAAACTTCTTCTTCTTCTACTTCTTCTTCTGCTGCTCTCGTTAGGGGTTGCCACAGGGAATCATGTATTATGAATCTGCATTTGGATTTGGCAAAGATTTTATGCCTGATGCCCTTCCTGATGCAACTGTGCTCATTTACCTGGGCTTGGGACTGTCACTAGGAGTACACTTGTGTGTGACCCCTGCAGCTGGGTTAAGACTTTGCACACATTTTGAAATATTTAATAAAGAATATGTAGGATTCTGTAGCTGTGTTTTCTTGTTCAGTCTAGCTGAAACAAAGCAGAATGCTCCTTTATGTAATTGGTATCCTTGCATCCTTTTTAAAATGTTCAAAACGCACTAGTAAAAGAAATCATTTGGAGGCAGAGGCATTAAATGTATTCACAGGGGAGCACACTTGCTTATCCTCCTCATGCTGGTGTATTTTCCAGCCTGTTCGTTGGCCACTCTGCAACCTGAAGTTCAAGCCTGAGAGATGCCTCCTGGTACTCTTCATGACAGGAGTTTAAGAAAAGTAGCTGTGGCTAAAAGGCTTGGCAAGGTGCTCTGCATGGGCATCTGAGTGTGTTTGTTTGAGGGGGTACACTTGACCTCCTCCCTCTCGAGGAGCAATGGAGGAGACAGTGGAGAGCTTCTCAGGGCTGTCAGTCAGAGTTTATCCTCTCATGGTGTGGCTGCTTCTGCTGCATGTCTCAGCTTACACCTCCACAATGAAAAAAACAGTGAATACATTTTCATGTCAAGCATTTTATGCTACATCGTTATTTTGACAAATTACTGCCTTTCTGACTTGTTGTGCCTAAATATAAGAATTCTCTGTGGTTTTACTCTTTTTGAAATTTGAAATTCTATGCAGATCCTGGAAAGTGCTGTGAAATAGTTACAATTTGAATTAAAAAAACAACCTTAAGATATAAATACAAATAACAGATAAGATTTGATTAATTTAACTAATAGTTTCTTAAATACCCTGTTTCTTAAATACCCTGTTTCACATTTGTCACTAAACAAATAACCTATGTAATTGTTAAATTTAGGAGTGTAATATGATTGGTATTAACATAAAGGCAAAAAACTATACATGTTCAGTGTTTTTGTTTTTCATCTGTGCGACAACACAAAAAAGCTTTGAGATCATAAATTTGGGTGGAGTGGAAGGTGGGTGTGGTGGTGGGGTTATTGGAAGTGACAAAGACACTGTTGTGTCCTTGATGTTTGACCTTTCTATATATTTACAAAAACAGGGTGTCCAGGATTTTAAAATACAGCAAACAGAAGGTAGACAATAAAAATACACGTGTTAATAATTTTATTAGTATTATCATCTGTTTTATTAATGACTATGTAATTTTAGCTGTATTTAACCAAACTCTGATGAATGAAATCTTTTAAAACCTTTTTTTTAACCTTACATAATTTTTTGACTAACAACCCATCAGAAATATCAGATAAATCCAAGGTTGCATGTTGCCCAAATGCTGTGCATATACTCTATTCAAATCTCAAATAAAAACAGACTCACTCTGTCTTAGAAGTTTGAATCAGGCCTTTAACTTGGTTTTGTTTTCACTGCGTCTCATCATTCTCAAGATGATAGTGCTGATTGTGATTTGTATTTTCAAAGCTGGGGCGGGAAAGCGTGTGGGTGGGTGTTAAGGGGGTGTAGGTGTTTGTAGCGGGAAAAAGACAATACAATTAAATGATTAATGCACAGCAGGGCCACTGACAATTAAAACTATTATAGAAATTAAAATGGCATTATGTCACAGTGGAAAGCTGATGATACCCGTGCCGTCTTTTTAAAAGCAATTTTCATAATTCCAATAATTGAAATTACGGCATATTCATTCATTTACTGGGTGAGGAGGGCTAAGAGCGGCTACTAATGAAATGCAATCATTAGCATCCAAACAAAGTAATTGGGTTGTCTTTTATCCTTGGAGATAGGTGATAAGGCACAATCACCCCCGTCACCCCCTCCATCAAAATGCAAAAGCAAGTAATTAAAGCACAGACAAAGATGAGACCAGCGCTGCTGCTGTGCTGTACACCTCTGAAAACAGTACTGATTGCCTTGATTAGAGACCTTACTGTACCCTCTGATTTTGTTTATGGATACTCTGACATTCTTGGGAAAAAGAAGGGGTTGTGGATAGGTGCAAGTTATACATTTCTGAAACTGAAAAAGGGGCAAATTCTTAGAAAATGTTATATCTTAAATTGTGCCCCATGGTTGGCCCTTCTGCCTTTTATGGAGCTTGAAATCTAAGCCCACGTTTAGCTCAGTTAGACATTAGCTCCTTGTACATGCTTAAGAAATGGAAAGAAATGCTGCCGTGTGGTGACAATTACCAACCTGCTCCAGAGAACGGAGCAGCAAGAAAAGGGAGGATTGGTGGAGGTGGAGAGGTGAGCTAGAGAAGAAGAGAGAGGTTGAAATGAGAGGAAGATGGGCACATGAAGAGTCTTGAGAAAAAGAGCTCCTTCTCACTCGTCTCTCTAGTGGGGACACCATTCTCTCTCCCCTTTCTTGGCTACCTCCTCTTTGGCATTTGGGGTGCTTCTTCCCAGTATGTCAGCCCCCCACCCCACCCCTTGTCCGCCATCCTGGGAGAGTGTCATTAGGCCCTCCTGCAGAGGAGTCAAGAACATAATGTGAGCGGGGCCAACTTATAAAAAAGAGCCCAGTGGAACCTTTTCTACTTGTGCTGTCCCCTCATTAACAGCCTCCTCTACTCTGTGCCAGCTTCAAACTTCAATCACACCTCCTTCTTTGCTCCTATCTTCATCTCCAACATAAGGTAGCTTGTGTATCTACCCCCCTGAGGGCCGGGGAGGGAGCCCATTTCTTGCTAGTTTGAGAGAGAGAGTTGACATAGTCACCTCCTCCCAGCCCCTAACACTATACTTCCACCTCCTCTGTGATGGACTGATGGGAGAATAACAAAAGAACCTAGAGGGGAAAGAAACTCCTCTTCTTATAGCCTTGGCCCTGAAGCCCACCATTCCATTTTGCAGCCTGTGAAAGTAGAGCTTTTCATCTCAAAAGATCAACACATTTTTCTCCTGCAGGCACCTACACCATTTCTCTCTCCTATTTTCTCCCTCACCCCTCTTTCTATACACCTCTCTCATTCTTACTCCTTGGCAAATAGGAAAACTGTCCTTGGTTGGATTCTGTTTTTCAAAGGAATCAATTCTCCTTTGTACACACTTGATCTGACCCTGTGACAGGCATTAAGTGTATCTTCTGCCTGATACAGAGGACTCGTGTTCTGTGTGCTGATGGACACAGCCCATTATCACACACAAGTACAAGCACACACTCACGGACACTCACAAAAAGTGCATTTGCTCACATCCATGTATGTAGAAAAATGTCCACATCCACACAAGTATGGCTTCATAGACATATTGCATTGAATACACATGCTACTTGCATGCAAACAACCACAGACACATGCAGACTCCCATAATCTTGGTCAGTCTGACCCTTGAGAAGATGTGCAGAAAATACCAGTGAAGGCTGTTTGTGATTGAGAATTCAACAGGTACGTGCTGCTGAGCACAAACTAATGGCTCTGACAGGAGTGAGAGGGTCGAAGAGGTCACCAGGCAGAAATGTTCAAAACTGAAAATACCTGAATTGTAAAGAAATGTGAGAGGAGTGATGATTAGACAATAACCACAAGACCGAAGCTTGACAAAATCAAAAGTCTTACAATACTAATGACTTTAGGATGTATTGCTTTACTTGGAACTGAAAATTACAGATTGACAGAACAGTTAGCCTCAACAAAGTAATATGGAATGTATCCAGTGACACTTAAAGCAAGGATTCACTACAGTACAGCACAGTACATGAGTAAACGTGTATTTTCACAGTTTTTTCTTGCTAGTTTTCACATTACTAAGTCACTAAATTGTACTGCGCCGCTGAAAGTTTGTCAGACTTTATTACTAGGTTGCCACTTGCAGCCAGTGGGAATAAGCTATGAATCAAACACTGACATGTCAGAACCTCAACAGAAAAAGGACAGACAACTAAACAAGGAGATGAACATCTGTATAGCTTCATAAAGCCAAGCAAAGCAGGAGATAAGGATGCGAAAATGCTTGTGGTTTGTCACTTTTTAATTTACTATGTTAGAACTTAAATGTTTCATGTGCTTCACATGACTCAGAGTGACAGTGTCTTTGTGAGCTGTCTACAATGACATGATTGTGTAACATTATTTCAATGAAATAACCTACACTTGACCTCAAAAAGCATGATACCACATTTCTAAAACCAATAATACATTAATATTGATTAGAGTAAGACAGTCTTTCAACACTACAGGGCTGTTGCTTGGCATCTGCTTAGCTTAGCTACATTTAGGAGGCCCAGGAAAACTTTACCTTTTAGGCTTTTTAAAAACTCTTTGTCATGTAACTGCATATTTGCTTCTTGTTTGAACCCATGCTGAAATCACCCAACCTAATGCAGAGGTTTCATCTTCTGAGGTTTAACTTTAACTAAGATAAATCAGCTCTTGTTATATAAGCAGATTTATACAGCTTAACCTGGATTTAAAATCAACTTCACGCTAAACTAAATCCAAAAGCTCAACTTTTTCTACTGCTGCTTCAAAGTTTGCACACTTACTGCTTTCTACACAGTATCGACATAGTTTCACAGTTTACAATTCTAATGTATCTGTCACATGCTGCCCTCTTGATTTGTCTTATTGTATAATATTACATTTTCAGTTGTCATGCACAAATGCACACCTGCTGCTTTCTGCACATGAACATAGTTTCACAGTTTATGTTTATGTTTATATTTCTATGATATCTGTCACATCATGTCCTTTTAAAATTGTTTTATTGTATATTATTACTTTCATATGTAGAATTTATATTATTTAGCATTGGTTGTGAACAGCAAAGCAAGAACATCATTGCACAGGGAAAAGTGTTTCTTTACTGTGCATATGAAAATAAAACTTGATTTGATTTGATTTGAAATGATATACAGAGCTAAATGTATCCTGCAACTCATGTTAGTTTACCTAACTACAGAAGACTGGCTGCTTTTAGTCATAGAGTCTGTCAGGTAACAAAACAGGAATTGATCCAAGGTGGGATCAAAAATGTTTTGCAAATTAAACAGTAGATGTGCACAGGCAAAGGTCAGAATATGAAGGAGACCTACATATTGCCAAAATTACAATACTCAACTGATATATAAATGTGTCAGAATTCCTGAAATTCCTGAAAAGAAGAAGAAGCTACAGGGACTGCAAAACCAGTGAAGTAGTGTCCATATTTCTATCCCCAAAAGTATTTCTGTTGTTTCTGTTGTAGATGGAAGGAAACAATTGACACTAATATACATTATTAATATTTTGGATATCATACAGCAGTGACACCTCAGTTTATTTCCTAGTCACTGGATTTTACTCTGGTTCAACAACCATGCTATGACAGCTAGGTGGCTTGGAGTCAGTCTTTAAATAACATAGACAAAGGCAATGTTAGTTCTGATCTAAGACTTTCACAGTAAGTGCATGGAAGTTTTGAAGTAACCTCAAGGAGTTCTGTGGAAGGAAGAAGCCTTTAACGGTTAGCATTATGCTACCGTGCCATCTGAGAAGTGGGTAACAGTCTGCTATTTTAGACAATCATTCTCTACTATCCCAACTTTACTCCCATGAGGTTAAAATGTAACATTTCTTTGGTTTTGTTGGCTTTTGTTAATGAATTTCTAACAAGTTTAGTCATTTACCCATCAGCACACTTGTGTCCATGGAAGCACAGAAAGAATATGTTAGAAGGAAGCATTTGTTAGTGACATTCATATTAACTCTATCTGAAAAAGTAGTTGGTCTGCAAATATCTATCAAAAGTACAACATATTTTCATAATCTGCACTAATTATCTATAAGACAGTTTCCAGTGAAGTGAAAAATAACGCATTATAACTGAGACCTTTGGCAGTGTTATTCTATGGTTCCACATAAAGAAGGTGCTTGATGAAATTACTTGTAGCTGTCACTGAAACATTTTTTATATTAATGTTTTAAAGTTTCATGCAAATGAAATTAGAGCATGCCTATAGTAATTGCTTGAAATAACAAAATAAATATACTCAATATTTTAAAATGTTACATATTTTCTATCTATCTATCTATCTATCTATCTATCTATCTATCTATCTATCTATCTATCTATCTATCCGCTTGTCTGTCTGTCTGTCTGTCTGTCTGTCTGATTTCATTCCCCAAAAAAGAGAACAGATCTCCATCACTTGTTCTGTCTTTATCCTCAGGTTTACCTGTCTTTTGAAAGCTCTTTAATTGTGTGTGATTTCTCCCTTGTTGGTGTGTCTTGCTGCAGATACAAAACCCCACATAGCCTTGAAAAGGCAAAAAATGAGAAAAGAGGCCGAGAAAAAGAGAAAGTGGAGATGGAAGAATGTGTTTGATTAGCGCAAGTTTGCTCAAGCTCAAGTTCGCCATTGTGTTCCTTGTGGATGTGTGAATGTTACTGTGAACAGAGAGGCTAAGAAAAGAGAGACATGCGAAACATGCACACTGACATTTCTTAATCAAATATGGCAATCAGGGGGCCAACCAACAGCATACCATTTGCAATCCCTTTTAATTCATAATCAAAAGCTGAGCAAATGAGGGAGAAATTGAGAAAGACTGAGAGGGGGGAAAGCAAGAGAGAAGGAAAGAGAGGGAGGGAGATGCAGGTCATTACATCTCTTTTTACTAGCCCGATGAGAGCAATGTAGAATTAATCAGAGGCCATTAGGCTGTATTTACTTACCACTGCAGGGGCTCAGATCGCTCTTTCCCTCTTTCTCTGGATACAATCAATGATATGATCCTACTCTGCCCCAGCCCTATAACAGAAGATGGAACAGGCCTAAGAATAAGGGTATAACGAGAATGATCCCGCATACAAGTGTGTGCATGAGCGTGCATGTGAGCTTGTGTCTGTATTTCTGGACATTATGTTGCATCGTGTGGGTGTTGTATGCACTGAGGACCCCAGTTGCACAGAGAGGAGAGGAGGGGAGTTGGAGAGATGCTCTTAAATCAGAGTATGTAATCCCCTGTGGGGTCAGCCTGGGGCCTCTGATGTTGACTCACAACTCAGACTATCACACATCTCTCCCTCTCTCTCCTAATGCACTGCTGCCATTACTCACCCAGGTTCTGCCAGTGCCAAAATCTCTCTGATAATGGATCTATGTCCTCAAAAGCATCTTGGCACTAATTTCGTGTCAGTTTAAGAAAATGGTGATCAAACCTCTCGGAAAGGCGCTTTAGTTTTGATGAATGATACTTAATGGTTAATAAATAAGTTATAAAGGCTTTAAAGACTAACTTTCTGGTTGTACCCTTTTGGCACATCATACTAAAAATAACAATACTGTAATGCAAAAATACTTTTAAAAATTAAAGTTATGCATTCACAATTAAAGTTTTAAAAAAGAACTATATAGAATGGCAGAGTTTAAAATTTTAATACACATTATAATATTAGGCTGTTAAATTAAGTTTCAGCCACATATTTTTAACTTTGGACTCAACCAGATGCACAATTTAAAGTTATTTATCTTATGCTCCACCATTACATAGCCCCTCAGTTCTTCACTATTTGACACAAACTGTTGTAGCTCCATTCCCCCTCACTTTTAAGCCAGCTTTCTTCTGAGTGGCTGTGCCCTGCAAACCAAAAATTAAACAGTTGGGTGGGGCTTTTATGCTCACAGCCAGAGCTATATCCCTGAGATGACAAGGACATCCCCTATGCGCAACCAGTTCAACTTGGTTTGTCTTTTAAATTGAGCCCTTTAAGCTCATTTGCTAATTTCTGCATAAATTTAAGGCAAACTATTGATTTACTGCCAAACATTTCTGCCAATATAATTTATTTAAAATCTAAATCGAGACTATTATGATTATATAACTACACAGTTATGCTATTGAAATAACCCCTGAATATTATTAGGTACACCTTGCTAGTACAGGGTTGGATCCCTTGCTGTCTTCAGAACTACCTTAATTCTTCATGCCATAAATTTGACCTATTGCTGGAAACATTTCTCATAGATTCTGGTCCATATTGATATGGTAGTATCATGCAGTTGCTGCAGATATGTCGGCTTTGCGTCCAAGATGTGAATTTCCCATTCCATCACATCCCAAAGGTGCTCTATTGAATTAAGATCTGGTGACTGTGGAGGCCATTTGAGTAGAGTGAATTCGTTGTCATGGTCAAGAAATTAGTTTGAGAATATTTGAGGTTTGTGACACGGTGTGTTATCCTGCTGGAAGCAGCCATCGGAAGGTGGGTGCACTGAGCCACAAATGGATGGATGTAGTCAGCGACAATACTCAGGAAGGGAGTGGCATTTAAACAATGCTCAACAGGTACAAAGGGGCACGAAGTGTGCCAAGAAACAATTCCCCACATGATTATACCACCAGAAGTATACCGAACCATTAATACAAGGCAAGATGGATCCATGCTTTCATCTTGTTGCTAAATTCTAAACCTGCCATTCGAATGTTGCAGCAGTAATCAAGACTCATTAGACCAGACAACATTTTTCCATTGCTGTCCAAGGTTGGTGAGCCCATTCAAATTGTAGCCATGTTGCCTGTTCTTAGATGGCCAGAGTGGCACCTGCTGTGTTCTTCTGTTGATGTAGCCCATCTGCTTCAAGGTTCAGCATGTTATAGGTTCAGAAATGCTCTTCTGCATGACTATAATGAGTGGTTTTTGAGTTACTGTTGTATTCCTGTCTGCTCAAATCTGTCTGGCCATTGTCCTATAACTTTTGGCATCAACTTGTGATCTTCATGTGGGAAAATCCCAGCAGATCAGCAGCTTCTGAAGCAGCCTGTCTGGCGCCAACAACCATCCAAGGTCACTTAAATCTCTCTTCTTCCCCATTCTGATGCGCAATTTGAACTTCAGCAGTTTGTATTGACCATGTGTACATCCCCAAATGCATTGAGTTGCTGCCATGTGATTGCCTGATTAGATATTTGCATTTATGAGTGGCCGAACAGGTTTCCCTAATAAAGTGCCCATGATGGTCGCAAAAATTATGGTTTGTTATAATGTGAGCAGTTCTAACCCTAAATGTGAACCAATCATAAAAATATTCTGTTTTGTTAACCCACTATCAATTCCAAATAACCCTGTTATTGTTTATTAACTAAAGTATTTTATATATTGTCGTATAACTTTATTACAGAAATCTGTCAGAGTCTTTAAACTTTAATATTTCTGAAGTGCATATTTATAAAAATCGAGTGAAGCCTTTCTAATAAGTCACAATATCTGTACTTATATATGCTTATACGTCATTTAGTAATGAAAGAATATCCATCCATCCATCCATTCATCCTTCTTATTTTACTGCTTATCCAACTTAGGGTCACAGGAGGTGAAGCCTCTCCCAGCTTTCATAGGATAAGAGGCAGGGTGCACCATAGGTTGCCAGTCCATTAAAGGACTAACACAAAAAAGACAGACAATCACTAACTTCCATGCTAATGGTCAGTTTTGAATCACACTTATCATATATTTCTTTAAATCAGAATCAGAATACTTTATTAATCCATAGAAGGGAAATTATTCAACTGTGGGAGGAAACTGGAGCATCCTGAGAAAATCCAGAGAACATGCAAACTTGACACAAGGAGGTCTCAGCTGACCAGCAGGTTTGAACCAGGAATATGGTAGAGTTAAGAGGACTAATTTGGTTGACAAGTCTCTGAAGGTTCACTTTCACAAGCAACCACTTTTACTGTGTTTTCAACAGACTGTATCAATTGATATATTTTTACTTTGAAAATATATGTTATAGTTGCATGAAAACTTGAAATCATTCTCAAAATGCTCATATGGTCTTTTTGATTAACTTAATTATTGTGATATTTAAAGGTAAAAATAAAGGGGAATTAACTGTAGAAATAAATAAACACAATTTGGGGATATTTTAAAACTTCCCAACCAAACAGCTGCCATGTAAAGCCCATTAAAGTCACATTTATGATCTTTAGAGCATTAATAAATTACTTATTAACATCCATTAAGCCATCAGCGAGCAATGATAAAGTCCTAGCTGTTGAAAAAAGTGTCCACTTTTAACTTTTTAAAGTTAATTTGCCACGTGACCTGAAAACGCAACTTCAGGATCAGCTTTCAGTGACCATTGACGTTAGTCCTGCAGTTAAGACGGCACTTCAAAGTCTCTGGCACTGAATGACCACACCATTACAGCACAAACCTTTTTAAACAACTGATAGTGGGACAAAGGAGGCTGCAGCATACTTTCTGTGGGCGATATGAGCAAACAGTTAATGGCGTTTATTTAAGATTACACAGGGCTCACCACCAAAGGAGTCTGTCTTGGGAAGAGAAAGAACCAGCAGAAAAGAGAAGTATAGGGAAAGAACAAAAGGAAAGCAATTCAATGCTTTAGTCATTTAGTCGACATTGTTGTTTGTTTGTTGGGTGTGCCAGAGGAGTGGAGGAATGCTGTGTTTAGAAGTGAATAATTTGCCCAGGCCTGGAATGACACATACAGACACAAGTCTAACTGCACACAAACAGGCACGTGATAAAAGCATTTCATGAATAAATCATAATTTAAGCAGGATGAAAATTTCTTAAACTGTATCACTCATCATGTACTGCAGTAAGTCAATCTGAAACCAGGAAATACTTAATTGGATCATGTTGATTGTGTTTTGTGAATAGACACTGGCAGAAGTCTTGCGCTGAGAGTAAAAAAACGACCGAACTAAATTAAAACATGTAAATTTAGAGAGGTTTGTTAAGGTAGATACAGGTTTTAATTAGATCCCCGTTGTTGCCATGTGGCCACTAAAGGTATATCTCTGAAAAGCCCTGATTTCTTTGTGATTGCTGACCTGACCTGAGTCTACTCTATGTGATGTGAGGCTAGAGCCCATGGTCAGTTAGTTCTTTTTTTATGCAAATTGGAGGAAAAAAACTGAGGCATGCAAAAGTGAGCTGATTCCATATTTTCTCATACATTTTTTGTTATACCAATTTCAATGGCAGCACTAGGAGATAGCACTGGCGGCAGACACGACATGGTATAGCCATGTCTTTCTCTTTTCCTCCTGCCTGGCAGCTCCATTTTCAACATGTCCAATATATCCACTATCCCTCTGAACATTTCCAGGCCATCTCAACCTTGCCTTTCTGACTTTGTGTCCAGTGCATACCTCCACCTTTTCCAGGCTCTCTACCACCTCCTCACTACTCTCACTACAGCTCACAATGTTGTCTGCGAACATCATAGTTCGTGGAGACTCCTGCCTGACCTCATCTGTCAACCTGTCCAGTACCACTGAAAACAAGAAGGGGCTCAGAGCTGATCCCTGAAGTGACCCTACCCCCACCTTGAACCCATCTATTACTCTTACTGCGCAGCTCACCACTGTCTCACTGTCCTCATATATGCCCTGCATCACCTTCACATACTTCTCTGCCACTCTTGACTTCCACAGTTCCTCTCATGGCACCCTATCATATGCTTTCTTTAAATCCACAAAGACACAGTGCAACTCCGTCTGACCTTCTCTATACTTCATCAACACTCTCAAAGCAAACACTGCATCTGTAGTACTCTTTCTCAGCATGAAGCCATACTGCTGCTCGCTGATGGTCACCTCTCTTCTTAACCTAGCTTCAACAACCTTCCCATGTTTTGATGGTATGGCCCATCAACTTGATTCCTCTGTAGTTACTGCAGCTCTGCACATCACTCTTATTCTTGACAATCAATATCAATTCACTTCTTCCCCATTTCTTCGGACATCCTCTCATTCTCCAAGATCGTGTTAAACATTCTGGTTAAAAAGTCCACTGCCCTCTCTCCTAGACATCTCCATACCTTCTTGGCTGTTTCCCTCACAATCTTAGCTGCACTTTCCCAGTCATCTGATGGCACTACCACCCAGAGCCTGTTTCAACTCCTCCTTGAACTCTGCACAACATTCTTCCTTCTTCAACTTCCACCATTTAATCCTTGACTCTACATTCACTCGCTTCCTCTTCTTGCTTTACAAGTCATCCTACAGACCACCATCCAATGCTGCCTAACTACATTCTCCCCTGACACCACCTTGCAGTCTCCTACCTCTTTAAGGTTGCACCATCTGTATAAGATATAGTCCACCTGTGTGCACCTTCCTCCGCTCTTATAAGTCATCCTATGTGCCTCCCTCTTCTTCTTCACCCCAGCTATTTCCATCCTTTTTGCAAAATCCACTACCATCTGTCCTTTCACATTCCTGTCCTTAACACCATAACTGCCCAACACTTCCTCATCCTCTCTGTTCCCTTCACCTACATGTCCACTAAAGTCTGCTCCAATCACCACTCTCTCTCCCCTGGGAATGGTCTGTATAATCTCTTCACATACTCTTCCTTCAAGATGACCCCTACTCCATTTCTTTTCTTATCTACACTATGGTAAACCAGTTTGAATCCACTTCCAGTGTTCATGGCCTTGCTTCCCTTCCACCTGGTCTCTTACACAGATAATATATAGATCTTCTTTCTCTCCATCATATCAGCCAGCTCTCTCCCTTTACTAGTCAAAGTCCCTACATTTAAATTCCCTACTCTCACCTCCACACTCCTACCTTTCCTTCTCTCTCTCTGCCTCCTAACACGCTTTCCCCCTCTCCCCCTCCTTTGTCTTCGGCCAACAGTAGCATAGTTTCCACTGGCACCCTGTTGGCTAATGGCACTGGAGGCGGTCGTTGTTAACCCGGGCTGTGACCAATCCGGTATGGAAGTTGTATTATGAATCCTCATATCTGATTTGGCAAAAATTCCCATTTACCAGGGCTTGGAACTGGTACTAGGAATACACTGGCCTCAGTATCAATTCCTTAATCAATGCTGGCTATTTTTTGACAGCTAAACATAGCAAAATATTGAAAAAAGAAAAGAAATAGCTATGTTGATGAAAAAAGCTAAATAAATATTTAGGCATTTTCATTAATAAAATCAATTAGGAGTCAATATATGACAATAAATAATTGCTGATAAGCAGAATCAATAATAGCTGTGATATCAAGAAAGTCAGTATGCTATGTCATACTTTAAACAACACTGGATAGTCAGTTGGACAATTTTTAAGTTGATGAACAGACCAGTTAAAGGTGTTTCAGAGGATGTGTGCTATACTAAGAAAATGAAATTAATTTAAAAAATATTTTGCTTGCTCCCTAATCTTATTCATCAATTGAGAGCATTCTTGAGTCACATGCTCAAGCAGTGGATGTATATCTAAAGGATTTGGCTGTAAGGGTTAGCTGAAGTTCCCACACCATCAAAGTACTAAAGTTTACTCTCTAATTGGCTTTCATGTCCCCAACAAACAGAGCCAGACGGCTGTCTCTTCCACACCGATACGTCTGCAGCCGTACTGTAAAAAGCACCACAACAACTGCAGCTGATTCCTCCCCCAACGTGTAATTTTCTCATTTAGCTCACAAGCGTTTGGCCCGACACCAATTAGCACAGGGCCCTGACCTCGGATGTCTGTACCAGGAGACATGGCGCTCAACTACGCACCACGTGGCGTGCCTCAATCAGCCACTCGCACCCTCTTTTCTATTTTGCAGCCATCAAATCATTGCTATATACATAATTCATACACCTCACATTTGGAGGTTTATTATAGCCCCTCTTTTACTCTGAGGGTATGATTATATGTCAGCCTCAACTTTATAAAAATAGGAGAAAAGGGCTGTCTGGCTCCTCCGTCTACATGTCATGATTTTGCGTAGTTTCAGTAACTGTTGTTACATCTTGTCATATGAAGACAAAGTCAGTTTTTATGGTCATAATTTCTGCATCACTGATTATTACTCACTAATGACTGTGGATGTTGATGTGTGCTCTTGAAAATGAAATTGTCTGGTTATGTTATGCAATACCAAATTTCACCATAGGGGGGTGGGGTCATACCAAAGTGCTGGCGCTGTCACCCATGCCCTCTTAATATGAGCGAGCCATGAATGTCAAAGGGGAGGGTGTAATTGGTTTCAGGGTTATCTAAATGTAATGGGTAGATTCATTACATGAAAATTTGATGACTGTTGGAAAACCAGGAGGCAGATTCACTGTTTTCTATTCAGGTATACGGTGGAGATGGTTATATTAGGAAATAATAATGATAGAGTGTAGTATTAACTTGTAATTCTAAAAGATTAGGGCTTTTACAGTAGGAAACTACATTTAGGACTATAACTAGTAAATAACAGATGTGAAACACAACTGTAGTGTGAGTATGCACTGAATTACAATTTGATTAACTGTTTTATTAACCTCTTGAGCTCATCTTAATTGAAAAGAGTTCATTTTTGAGTCCCATTTTATTTGATTAGTGTCCTGCTATATTTATTTTCATTCAATGTAGGGATGTTTGCACTGGTTACAAGATTATGAGATAAATGTGTGTGACCAGGTGTTTATGTATGTAAATGTATACATGCAAGCCTATGTGAGTCCATTTGCACATGTGTGGATGCACATGTGTAAGTGTGCAACATGCACATGTCTCTCCTCCTTGA
Source organism: Etroplus canarensis (assembly GCA_015106775.1). Taxonomy (NCBI): domain Eukaryota; kingdom Metazoa; phylum Chordata; class Actinopteri; order Cichliformes; family Cichlidae; genus Etroplus; species Etroplus canarensis. Next base: position 15,658 of record VUQH01043111.1, on the reverse strand, counting down.
CGTTGTCTGTGCACCCCACCAGGCAGCTCTTGGCCTCCTCCTTTCATTGCTAAGAAACCATCCATTCTGTGTGAGTAATCAGAGCTGTGCCTCCAGGAGCCCAGCCAAGCCTCTCATCCTTGGGCTGCTCAAGAGCTGCTTTAATTAACCATCATACCACAGATGGGATCGATTTTTCCCCCCTCCACCCCCTCTATCTCACCCTTTCTCTATGCCTCCCTCTCTCTCTCTCTCTCTCTCTCGCTGCCTCTCTCTCTCCCTTCTATCTCTGCTGCTTCTTTCCTCCACCCTTCTCTCCCATACACAAGTCCCATAATTGCACTGGAACGGTGCCAGCCGCCAGTCGGGCCCCAGACTGCAGGCCTCTCCTCTCTTTCTGTTCTCCTCCTCAGCCCCTGGCCTCACCTGCTCAATACCTTATTAGTGTCGGGATCTGTAGAGAGTCATTGCGGATTAACTAAAGAGATGTGAGATTGATTTCTGCCCCTGCAGATAAAATTGAAGTTTTCTTCATGTGTGTGCACATGAGTGCATGTATGTGTGTGGGTGTGTGTGTGTGTCATTGAGGGACATAAAAAGAAAAAGAAAAATAAGAGTATGAAAGATGCTTTATAAAAGAAAAAGCCTTATGATCTTTTAGAATACAGCCTTGCATGAATATACTGGATTCATGTGCATGTAGTGTGTGTTTGTGCATTACTATCTCTTCAGTATGTATGAGGGTTTTTGAAATGAGGGTTTGCTAATTTGCTATTGGAAGACCCACTTGAGCCTCTACCTCTCACACAACAAATTAATCCCCCCTCTTGCTTTACCTTCATTGGTTTTCATGTGGTGCTATGAAGGCACTAGACAGACCCATATCCCTCTGTGTTACAGTGCATTCTGAACAGAGCTTCTCCATCCATACACATGAACACACACGGGAAAAACATACATGCACACCCACCTCCATGACAAATTTGAAAGTCCAATCTCAGATTCTAATCTGCCATAGTAATAGTCACAAGAAATGACCTGCTCTTGTATATATGTTCGGGAAAATAGCGCCCTATTGATTATTCATGGTTCAGGGATGGCTATATATGTGTCAACGAGGTCTCAGAGGAAGCCAGTTGGGTGAGAGATTAACATCTATTTCAGAGATAGGTGAATTTGTAGTGGAGGAGAGATGGGTGGGGGTGGGGGGCAGGCAGGCTGTGTGTGTGTGGGGAGTTGCAGGAGGCTGGGGCTGGGGTGAGGTGGAGGGTTGTCTCCTCAGGATTGTGCTGTAATCACAGGCCTCTGTCTACATGGCACATCTCAAGAGTGGTGTCAGCTGGGCTCTCTTCTGTTTGCTAATAGCAGGGGGTCAGGCCTCACTCACAAAGAGGTGCGTTTGATCCCCAGGTATGGGACACAGAAGGAAGAAGATGACACTACTGAATACTAACAGGTTGTGCTACATGCCTGCTTATCTTTTGTCTGATGCATGCGCATGTGTGTTTGACATCCTAATGGTATGTGCTTTGCAAACGGATTAGTGGGTGTAGAGCTTGATATATGAGCTTGTTTCAGCTGAACCACACCAACCAAAGCAAGGGAAACAGACACCATAATATAGGATTCTTAGGTGGCACCTACATTTTTAATTCAAATATTGGTATTACACATAGATAATAATAATATAAGCATGCAGCAGATAAAACAGAGAACATTCTAACTGGCCTTGAGCAGCCAAAGAAACTTTTCGAACAAATTGGCCCTGTTCTTGTTGTTGTGCGATGGCAGGTGCATTGCCTTTGTGTGTTACAGCTGCTGATTTGTAGCGCGGTGTTTGTGCGTTTGTATAGAA
>VUQH01043111.1:0-13804 GCA_015106775.1 Etroplus canarensis | reverse complement strand
GTGGCGGTTGTGTAGCAGTTCATGGGTCCCAGGGCCCAGCTGCCAGAGTGAGGCAGAAGAGTCAGACATCATTGTGGTGTGATTTCCTCCTCTCCTTGCAGATGGAGTGTTTTTGTCAGAGCGAGGGCCACAGTGATTGCCTCTTCTCCACCGGTGTCAGCCCAGGATAATACTGCAGCCGTCCCCCCAGGAACAAAACAGGATCAGCACAATCCATTTTCTTTTTCACTGCCAAAATGGAATAATTTCAAAGAGACAATCCTTGGTAGTCTCCAAAGCCCAGGAAAAATCAAAAGACAACTATTATGGCAAAAACTGTGAAAGAGGTGTCCCACCTTTCTCCTTGGCTCTGCCAAATACTATGCCCAACTCCAACTAACAAGCACAGCCACAGATAGACAATGAAAGTGGATTGAAGAGCAAAGCTAGCAATCTCACAAAACACAGCACTAAAGCGACACATGAAAGATGCATGCACAGAGACTACAGATGAAGAAGCAGGGAGTGTAGTCCCCAGTATGGTCCCTTACATTAGATACCACACTCAGATCTTTATATTTAAAATATGGTGGTTTTATCTTTGAGTCCATACATCTGCAGCAATCTGAGTTCTATGGCAACCTGCCCTTTACAATCTAATGATACTTCAGCAAAGTGTGGTGGCTGAGAGAGGGCGGGAGCCGGGAGGCTTTCCCTCAGAAAGAGCTGAGAGCATCTTATTGGGAAAAGGGGCTAAGAGTGTTGTTGTTGTGATGCCTGACTCCATATTCTTGGGTCATAGATATTCAAGAACCGCTCCTCCCTTTCTATTCTCTCTTCCTGTTGCCATAGCACATCAGTCGGGACATGCAGTCCTATACTCAGCCACCTGCAAATGAATATCTCTGCAGAGATGGCAGTGTGAGCGCGATGGTTTTATGTGTAATAATGATGGGGACAGGCTGGAAGACTCTCATGAAAGTGCTTTCTTCTACACATTATGGTGCAACAGAAATGATCAAAAGCGTCTTTCCACACTTATCTGCAGTTTTTTTGTGCATTTAAGAGAAATAACTCTTCACACGTTTCTCAAGAACTTGGCATGACACATCTTAGGTTTAAAGCTCTGCTATGCACAGGTGCTTGAAGGACAATATCAGAGTAGTAGTCTATTATTGTACAGTGTGAATGAATGAAGAGTGATTGAGTGCAGTACTCCACGCCACCTATATAAAGCAGAAGTATTGCAATGTGAGGGCCAGAGAGAGAGAGTGTGAGAGAGCTCTAGAGGCCTAAATGGGGCGAAGGGAAGTGGAAGTGTCCAGTAGGGGGTCTGCTGCTGTGGGAAGAGAGGGAAGGTGGGGGAGGAGGGCTTGCTCTATGCACTGCCTGGGCCAATGCATGAGGGTTTGTGGCTAAGTGTCTCATCAGCATCCAGCTCAGGTGCTGCCAGGACCCACGCAATAACTATGCCCTGACTTGATTGTAATTGCCTGAATTCAACTCCCGCTGCTCCCTCCTGGCAATATCACAGGCACATTTAACTCCAGAGAGCCTGGGGACTGTGCAGCAGGGCCACAGAGAGCAGCTGACTGCGTCTTGTTGAAGTCTGTGGGCTGCAGGGGGATCCTCTCTTGTGCTGTCTGTTTTGTGGGGGAGGGTCACAGGTGCATGCACTCCCTTTATCTGGATGTTTATGAACATGAAGCAAATGTGACTGGATTGGATTTACGCCGAGAATGACAGCATTTGCTGTTTTTAATGTTGCTCACAGGGAATGAAAATTTGCCCCTAACTGTCCCAGGGCCACCAAAAACATCTACAGTACATGCAAAATGCGTGCTTGTAAAACCCTAAGGAGCAAAAACTATTCATGAAAATTTGAACTTGGCTTTACAATTCAGTGGTTTATCCATGTGTTTTCAGAGCTATGAAAACCATAAATTATTTAACATTATCTTTAAAAATTTCCACACAATCAGACCAGGAGAAATAACACTCCTTGTTCCTGTCAGCCTCTGTTTATCATGTCCAATTTGAAACCAAAGTATATACTTGATTGCTTCATATTACCACCCACAATATTTTTTATTTTACACACAATTGTGATGCTGCATACTGTAGTTATGCTAATGTTTTGTGGGTTGAAATCACTCAAATCTCTTTTCATAAGAAAACCCTTCAGATGTCAGAAATAGTTAAATGAAAAAAAAGATCACCATCAACAACATTACATTAAGTACATTTGGGTTTTCTCCTAAAATGCCGTTGAATTTGGTTCCAAATCTGCAGTTATAGAACATTCAAGCTGCCAACATTTGAGCCCCTTTGTTTGTGACATTTGTGACTGACAAGGGCATGAATGAAGTACTTCCCTCTTATGTCGACAAAAGCCCATATTCAAAGACGACATCCGAAATTATACGAAAAAATAGATTTTCCAATGGTAATAAGTAATCTATGTTTCCTAATCGACCAGTTTTGGAAACTGCAGCAGGGTTAACTTTAAAAAGTTAGCCTGTGGCGCTCCTCATCCTGTGATAATAGGCCTGTCTGTAATGAAGAACAGGCTTGTTGCCAACAGGTGGTCTCTTTAAAAGACCAGAGCCACAGCACTCAGGATGGGGAAAAAACTGCCATGGCAAAATGTGTCAGAATCTAATGTTCTGCGGAGTGAAAAGCCTGTTTTCTGTCTTTTGTTCCCAGCTAGAGATTCAGCCTTGTTCCTCATTGTTCAGGGCACAAACGAGCAACAGTCTTTTTTGACACTGAGCCACAGATGAATAAAGACTGGAGCTGACTAGTCACAGGAAAGAGCTTTCTTTTTGGAGGGCTTGGAGCCCATTAGGAGTTTGTGAGATATGAATGGATATGAATCCTCTCCTTCAACCCCACAAAAAATACTGGACCCATGGAAGACAAGGAACACCTCTGTGTCTTTTTACTGAGGTTCCCAAGGACATTTCAAGACATCTGGCAGAGGAAGGACTGATTGACAGCCAGGAATTACATAGAGTCCAAAAGGAAGTGGCTCTTTGTTCATTTGGAAGGGTACAGGTACACTATGCCCACACAGCCTTAGAGCACCAACCACTGACACTGATGCTGACCTATTGACTTTATGTTCTTGACATAAGCAGTAGGAAAGAAGAGAGGTAATTGCAGTGATTACAAACTGCATTATTATGACTTAAACTTTACATTTTAGTTAAATCCACTGCAGGAAGCTATGTGCATAATGAATGAATCAGACAGGATAAAGATAATGAGATATTTAGGAAGCCACTTCATGCAGACGCTAGATAGCGCATTCGGCTCAATAGGCAGATGATGGGTGGGGCCCAGCAAAAGCAGCCCACAAAATACGAGCTTTTGTCCAACTCCATAATCCATTTGTTACCTTCAGACCAATTTGTACTCATTAACCCTCATAAGGGGACTGTGTTTGAGACAAAAGCTCATGGGGAACAATGAGAATACCCCGACCTCCCCGCGTCCACATCGCCACAGTTCAAGTGCTCCCCTTCCCATCACATTGTGGCCCCTTGTTTCCTAGAAGGTTCCAGTCTATGAGCAAGAGATGGACAGACCCCAACAAGCGAGGTTCACCTGAAAGAAGGGGTGAAAAGAAATTTCCCCATTTCCGTGTTAGAATGAAATATCTTCCAAAAAACACAATGCGACTTCTCCTGTTGTATTCAGGTCACTCCATCAATCAACTCTGAAATAAATCTTGACAAGATGTACAAAGAGCAACTGCAGAGAAAAGGAAGGGGGGGGGTACAGTAATTTCCCAAGACGTGAGAAAGTTGTATTTTTCTGGACTTGTCAGTTTGTCACACTTCCTGCAAAAATTATTTTGAAAATGAAATATTTAGGTAGAAGCAGAACTTCTGTCCTGTTGCAAAAACCAGCCTGTGCCTGAGTCTATGCTTTGATTTGGGCAGCCATTATCTGGTCAATGTACTGGCTTCAAAATGTATATTTTTTTATTTTCAATGAAACAGTTCCTAAGAGAAGAAAGTGGTTGCTTTTCAAACTTGGCTCAAACAGACAGAAACTGTAATCACCCATTTACTTTAGTACAGTATGAAAGCACAACTAAGATTCTTGTATTTCATTATTTCATTTTTATGATCCATACTCTGCTACATTTGAGAGGGCATTATTACACCTTTTATCCCACCACATTTATTGGACAGCTCTGGTTAGCACCTATTTTAAGTTTATTTCATATCATTAATAATAGCATTCAAATAAGCTCACTTGTAATTACCCTTCCATGAACGCCCCTTAAAAAATATTAAAACTTTACTTATAAGGCACATATATAGCCAGATAAGTCACTAACAATTGACACAAAAAACAGATTTCCTAGAAAACATGACAGGTAAAAGATAATTACTGCACGACTTGACTCTTTAAAAATGGTTTCAACTTCAGTAAAATTCACAATTCAAAGCTCTGTGGTTAAAATTATATTTAAAAAAATATAAGCTCATAAATTGTAATGTATTAAAATTAAACAAGATGTTTGTAATGTTTTTGGCACAATTACAAATCAACTATAACAGTTAAGCCTAAATTTTAAACAGTTAGGACTTTGACCAAGTCAAATGTTGGTTTCAGATTATCATCTTCACCAACTACAATCATAATCACTGTTCATGCTAGTCTCATTTATTAATACTTTTTTGGGGATAATTTGAAAGTATGATTTTAAATTCAGAACCTGTCTGTATGTATTGTAGAAATCTTATATTAGCATTTTTTACTTATGAGTTTATATATCTTCTCCTCTACTGAATGCAAAGCTGTTTAAAGATAAAGCAACAGTCCTTCAAATTTACTCATAATTGGAAATGAAAATCATAATTACAGCTTCAGTCACTTGCTAAGTTCAAGCTCTATGTAAAAGCCTTTTCTGAACATGTCACAGTGTCAAACGCAGCAGCATCCCATTTAATGCTGGTTTGTTGGGTCTCCAATATGTTTCCCAAACAGAGTTGCAGTAATCAGGTCATTTGTTATAATGACAACCATTAGGGATGATCATCGTCACACAGCAGTCAGGCAGAGAAATCAGGTGCTCTTCCTCTCTCTGAGTCATTTCAGCTACACACACTGACATACATAAACGCACACACTTGCCTTAGCATCATTAGAAAGTGAAAATGAAAATGCCAAATATAAATTAAGTCTAAATGTATTATTTAAATAACTGGCTCAGTTTTTTGTATTATACATTTGAACTGAAATTATTTTGAAGTCATTTAAAACAATAGGTAACACATGCAGTTAAAATATAGGCAAAAGTACACTGATTACAGCTTTTCATGTAAAACGTTTACAGTTTGATACAGTATCTTTGGGTATTACAAGGTTGATCAGATGAAACAATACCCTAAACGTCCCTTTGGACACCTTTCAACATTTGTTGACGTTTTATAAACCAAATGATTCATGGAGAAACAGATCCTTTTCATTATTGATCAATCTGCTTAATATTACTTGCAAAATTAATTGCTACTAACAAAAGTACATGACTGCATTTGGATTACACATCACATTTAACAGGCAATACATTAAAGTCACGTTTAAAGAAAGAGTCAAAGCTTTTATGGAAGAAAATAGAGCTTTATTTACAGAATAATTATATATCATTTAACTATAAAACCATTTAGAGTAATACATAATATCCTGGAATATTGCATCAGTATCAAATGAATGTTAAGTGAATGAATGAAAAGTTTTTGAGCTTTTTATGACACAGATGGTGAGAATGATGCTAATGAGTGTGTGAGGTGGAAAAAAATGATGATATATGGTGAAGCATTGGTTTATGCTTATGCATCACAGTGAACAATCTGTTCTATATCCAGGCCCAAATTCAGTCACTCTTTTCAGTAGAGCAGCTTTCACTGCACTTATCTTCTCATCCAGCTCTGTCAAACTGCAGGCCTGAAGGGAAAAGTTTGAAAAAACTGATTAACTGCTCGATATAGGTTATCCTCCACTTATAAAGTGCTGTGAAAGGAAAGGAAAAAAAAAACCACAAACCTGAGCGTGAGATATCTTTTGTCGCTTGTGCAGGTGACTCTACAAAACAAGCACACAAGTACACAGTAGACCTTCTTAATTAGTGCAATTTTTAAACCGGCTCAAGCTTTGAGAAGCATACTGAGGTGCCGTCTGTTCTCCTTCCTACTTTGCTCTCTCAAGGACCGAAAAAAAAAGTATTTTCTGAGACAGGGATACAATGCGATACAAATATACTGAAGAAAGAAAAGGAATGCACAAATCTGAAGATTGACAAAAACTCATTTAAAACCTTTTTCCAAAAATTAATGAAAGACTTCATGTGTGTAAGACTGTAAGCAATATGCTCAAATTCTGTACATTTTATTCTAACTGTAAAAGATGGTCAAATTGTTTATTTATAATTTGCTACATAATTTTGTTAAGAAGCCTCCATTAATGTTGAGTATTAAAATGGTGTTCCTGAAATCGTGGGCCAACTGTGTACAGCTTTTCAGAAAATGCCAAACTAATGCAAAACGGGAGGGCTGGGGTGGAGAGGTGGGGGTGAACTTCGAATAGAAAAGACCCCCATCCTCATCAGTTTATTCAAAGACACTCAACATCTCTTGCTCTGCTCACACAAACATGCAGTGAGTCAAAAGCAGATGGAGAGCAGCATACTCACAGAAGCAGCATGCTGTGCTGAGAAATACCAGGATGAAGAGACATGCAGCATCTCAAGTACACTTAGATAACTAACACACTGGACAGACTCCTTCAGCTTGGGAAATCAGAGTCTCTGTGACTCTTCTGATGTCTGACAGGTTGAATGGGAAGTCCTATAAATTACCTACTGTCATTTTTTGAGTCAGCGCTTCTCGTAAAAGCAATGAAAAGTTGTTAGTTCTGATATTAGTCGTCTGCTCTCACCTAAAGTAAATCTAACCAAAGGCATTGCATTTCTGATTTAAATCAGCTTAAGTGTTACTCGAGGAGTGAAACGTGTTGAAGTACCAAGGCATAATAGAGGGAACTCCATTTTCATAACACACAAACTCCTTTTAGTAAGTAGATTTCATTCTGAAATGATTTTTCATACATCAAACCCATAATTCACATGCCATTTTTGGCGACATACACATGGGAACTGACAGTGCGTAAAATGAACAAACTAAAAATACTCTTGAAGAGCTTCTCACCAACACAGTGTGAATCTTTGTCTTTCTCAGATACAAAAGAAGCACAACAGGATGTTATTTGTTGTGAGTTAAACCTCAACCTAACATCCTGACAACATCCAGAGCCTCAATACTCAAAAGTCATTAAGCAGTGCAGACCTGGTTGCGATTCCATTTGGAAATGGAAGCAAAGTTGTTTTCAGGTCCAACTCAACAACATAAAAGCACTTCAAAAGAATATGGAGAGGGAGCAGATTGTCATGTCCAGCATTTTTCAAATTCTCTATGATATTACAACTTGTGAATAAGAAAAAAAAACCATTCATTCACAATGTTACTCATGAAGAAAGAGTCATAGCAGTATGCTTAAATTACATATTCCGTGCTAACCTGTCTGTAAACTTCAGGCTCATGAGAATCCAGCGAGAGGTTTTTTTTTTGCGAACAGGGAGGTGTGCTGTTATGTTTAGGGAGTAGTTTCTACTACTTAATCTCCTCAGGTGAAATGTAACACCTGCTTACTGTTTATATTGGAGCAGGCATTTTTGTTCGCAGCTATGAATAGCTAGGACTGTACTGGCTAAAACCAGCACAAACTGAGAGGTGAAAATCATGCAGTAACTAATAGTATTTTACTAAGATATGTGCTAACAAGGGCATCACATACAGCTGATTCTATAAAATCTGTTAAACTGAGAAAAAGTATAAATAAAACAGAAAAAATATTTGAAAAGCAAACATGTCTTATTAACTAGAGTCAGTGTCTTAAAAAAAGAATTTCCATTCCTTTTCAAAACATGTATGCAAGGGATAGGGTGAGATGAAGGCGTATCCACTGTGGTGACCCCTAAAGGAAGCCAATGAATGAAGAAGTATGACCTATGTTGTAAATAACTATTAAGGGCTGTCATGTATCTGTATTTGCATTTTAAAGCCATAGGACTCACCGTGGATTGAAAGTACTCTGGTGAGAGTCCCTCCAACTCGAGGATTCGATCCTCTAACTTCTTGAGTCTCTGGTAGACACTCAAAGGGACTGGACCCACTGAGGAATAAAACACTTGTTGAACAAAATATAAATGTATTATTCTGCATAACTTTCACATTCAGGTTGGAGATATAAAACAAATATGTTAAAAAAGAAGAGTGGTTAATAACAAATAGTGTGTTAGATGAAATACAATAAGAGCTATCATTTAATTTTTGAGTACTTTACAGTGATGTGAAACTTTAACTCATGCATAACATTACATACAAGACAAAAACAATTTCAGGATAACAAAAACTTCTTCTCTCACCTGTTGGCAATTTCAGGTGAGTCTCGATGTTTCGAAGTCGTTCCTCTATGGCCGCATTTCCACAGTCTCTCATCAGTGGCCCCCTCTGCTGCTCCCCAGCCTCTCCCTGGCCTCCTCCACTACGTGTCTGGGGTCCGTAAGTATTTACCACTCGTGTGACTGCCCAGCCAAGGAACAAATACAGAAGACACAACTCAGTCTTAACCAGAGATTAGTAAACAACATGTGTATTTTTGTTTAATTACACAAATGATGGTTAAAAAAAATTAAGCCCTTAAGAAATTTGATTTGTGACATTTTCTTACCTTTTACGTGGCTTTTAAAACCTGGGTAAGGAGTGAATACTGCATCTGTTCTGGCACAGCTGTTTTCTACGGATGTTCAAATTTAATATAAATTGCAATTAAAATTATCAAATGCAATTAAACATGATTATAAAAAATGTATATGTATCTCACCCCTGAATAATAAGTACTCCTGATTTCTATTACTGGTGTCTCACACAGGCTTTGAATTTAAAAAAGGTTCTTCTGTCTCGTGTTTTTCTGGACTAAGCGGGTTGTGTTTTGAGGCCGAGTGTGTTAGCTACTTCAGCTCCACTCTTGGAGCAGTTCAGCCTGACCTCTCGCCTGTGGAAATCAGCTCTCTCCCAAACATTGGCAATCTGTGTGCAGGCACCCTCTCCACCCTGCCCCCAACCTCTCTCCCATTCTCACCCTGATTGCAGTCGATCACGTTGCAAAACTCGCGTACATTGTTTTCATTGATCTCCATCTGCTTGCGTTCCATAAATGCAGATATTCTTCGCTCAATCTAGGGTTACAATGAAGACAACACAGATAATAAGATACATTGGATTGATGAGGTGTCAAGAATACTATGTTTTTTCCTATTTAATGGTAATGTTCTGGGATAAATAGGGTGCAGCAATTTATATTACATAAAATTCCAGGTAGCCAAAAAAGTTGAAATGCTTGCCATCGTCACATGATGGAATATGAATACTGTTTGCTTGGCTACCAAAATAAATGCACAACAGAATGGGGCCTCTTGTCCTTCATCCACATGCAATCTCAGAGTAATGAGCATCCACTTCATAATCCATCAAGGACCTGGCCCTCTCTCAAAACCCTCCAGCAATGTGGTCTGTTCTACCCCACCACAGCACTAAAAGACCCCTTATTCTCTGCCGAACTTGGCTTATCAGGTCTCCATCAAGCATTTGCTTTGCTGTGGCACGTCATGTGCACATCCTCTGAAGCAATTACTTATGATTATTCATTTGCTTGACAGAGTGTAAAGAGGGCTCTAAAATTTCACTGCCAGAACAGCTGACAGATCTGCTGACAGAGACCAACCTCTGACTTCCCGGCTCTGATCTGAACCATGACGTCATCAGCTACCGTCTTGCTCTTCACAGCCTCTGAGCTGTGCAAATCGTGCGCAGACTGCATAGCTGTCTGCTCTTTGACTAAAGATGAGGCGACAGCATCTTCTGATACATTTCTCTTTGTGGAGGATACATCACCTTCAGCATCCACCAGCATCTTTAGGCTTTCTGAAACAGCCTATACAAACAGCAGACCGATAGAAAGAACATTAATTTTAATAATTCAGAGCTCATTATATTAAAAAAGAAAAACATGATTAAAATGGTCTATTTCAAGTTCTGATGTAATTAATTCTAATGTTTTTTTTTTACTTTAAAACATAACACAAAAAAAGATACATTTTAACCAATGTCAAAATTAAGTATACTCTTGAAAAACCTGTAATGTATTTACCTGTAATTTAGCGATATGTTGTTGTAAACAGCTGTAAACATGAGTAGGTGGAGTTGATGGAAGATCCACAGCACTGAAGTTGACATCTATTTTCAAAGCAGCATCTCCCAATTTCACCTTAATTTCAAAACAGAAAAAGTGTGAACATTAGCATGAATCAGCTTCTGACATAAAATTGCATGTTTTCAAGAAAATATACACATTTGTCACAAATATGTAAATTACTTAGTTGATTAGTCAGTGATGTGAAAATATATCACCTATTTTGATGATTAACTGGAGAAAACTGTTGACTAAATGGAAAAAAATCATTTGCTGATCCCAACTTCTTGTTAATGTTGTGCTAAGTATAGTTTTTTTTCTATTTTCAGCTGTTTTATGTCATTGTAAATTGAAAATATTGCAGTTTTCATTGGTTGTCAATAAATAAATCACTGGAAACCAGAAATATCTGATTTTTTTCTTTTTGATCAACAAAAACAATAACCTGATTACTATGGAGAATGAGTGAAGCTTGGGATCCTAACTGTGAAATAGTGGTGAAATCACTAATGACAAAGATGCTACTACTACTGCTAATTATACAGTTCACATAAATGATACAGACAAAGCAAGTGAAAGGAGATTTATACCTGTTTCAGTGTGAATGGTGAAAATACTCAGGATGTTTTGAATCCACTGTATATTTGACGTCAAACAACAGGACCAGAGATCACTTACTGCTAGGGTGACCAGATGTCCCTATTTATGTGGAACTTCACAGCCTTTTTATCCCTCGTCCCCCTATCCCATATTCATGTCCAGCTCTGCAGGGCACATACTAAAGTCTGGTTTTTACACAATATATGTGAAGAAGGTAAGGAGGGCGTTTCATTAGCTATGCGTATGTTAACCTGTCTTTTGCTGCCAGTGGTATAAGGTGCAAGTCACCAAAAAGTAACAAGCTCTGAAGATTTCAGATGTGAATAAGATGGAAACAACAACAAAGAAAAGGAAGCCAAAGTTTATTATGAGAAACAGGGTTTGGTGCACAAAGGAAATTGGGGTGGAGTGACACAGCATATACCAGTGTCATAACTGCCTAAAAACTGATAAAATTGTCAGGTATGGCTCAGAAGTGTGCCAGACTGTGGATGCATCCCAACCAGAAGCCAAAGATGATTACCAGACAGAACAGCAGCTGAAATAGCAGTCAACATTCAAAACAGACTATAGAATAATAACATGAAAAGAAATTTCAGCTTTCTTTTAACCTTTTTGTGTTTACTTAGCAAAGAAGTTAAAATGTTACATTCTGATAAAACACATTTCCCTTTACATGTTAAATGGCCACCTGGAGCCTGCATACCTTATTGTGGTTTTATTTTTAAGTTAAATGTACCTTTGGCTACTCCCTTGTATTCTCCCCAAGGAGTTGCCACAGTGGATTAATCTGCATTGGTAATTTGGCAGAGGTTTTACGCTGGATGCCCTTTCTGATATGACCCTCCATGGTGAAAGGGGCTTGTGTCCCCACTTGGAATCGAATGAGGGACCTCTCGTTTGTAAAGCGAATGTGTAAACTACTACACTATATCAAAATCTCATCTCATTTGCTAACATGTCCCACATTGTCACAGTCTTTGTCCCACATTTAGTAAGTCGGTCACCCAACTTACTGTATGTATGGAATATACAAGCAACAGAAGTTTATTTTGAGGTTCATTTAATACAGGTTACATAGACATGAGCCAGGTTAAAAATTACATAAATATTAGCCAGGACAGGGAATAATTACATGAAATTGAGCATAAGCTATTGCTTTAAGTGTTGAAACAGAGTGCCTAGATTATAATGGTGGGGGGAAAAAAGTTGATGCAGTATTGTGTCGTGATATTTTGTGTGGCAATATTGTATCGATACAGCCATACTGAATATCGATATTCTATTACAAAAATTGCAAACACATATTGAAAATTTCAATTCTAGAATAATAAAAGCAATTCTTTTTCAGGCCACCTAAGTAATCTATGTATATTTTCAAATTCTTAATTTACTGAAAGGGTTGCATAACTTTTGTTGTACAAACTGCACATTATCAATGCTTAGTAAAGAATATATCATAGTCATTGTTTGCTTAGCAAATACGCTGATTTATATTAAACAATATACTAACAAACTGTATTTTACATCAGGCTGAAATAAAGAACAAATTACTCAAGCTGCTGCATTTAATTTCATGATGAAGACTTTCGTTTTTTTCACACCAATCAAAGTCCCAGCAACAGACAGGTGGAAATGGCGAATATTCGCCAAGCAACACGTAAAAATTTGAAATCTGTGGAAAATATTCAGGAAAACCTGTGGAATCTGCGAGACGCCTATTATATCTGCCTATTACATAGTTCGCCATTAGGGACGTCATTTGCAGTTGAAAAGGGTGGCAAATTGCAATATACTGAAGTATGTTTTATGGCTACACTCAACATATCCCAAAATGTTTAAAATCGCAATGATATCATATTGCGGGATAAACATATCGTGGGGTTTCTAGTTAAGCCCAGTCTAAACCAAGCATAACTTAAATCAGTTTTAAAATAGCACCAAACCATTTAACACAAGCAGAAACCAGAGTACAGCTACGTTTCAACTACTTGCTTATCAAAAACGTTGCCTGAGGTTGGGTGAGTGAAAATGAATGAACTGTGTGGATCCACGAAGCAGCCCTCAATGCTAAAAACATTAGCATGCAGCTACAGCTAATAGCCCGGATTGAAAGGACCACTGTCCGGCGTCAGGAGGCTTAAACAACCCAAACCAACCTCATTCCCGAAATCTGCTAGCAGCTTCAGTAACACATCCATGCAGTCTCTGTAGCTGGACATTTTACTGGAATCGCTGGGAGGAGCATGATTTCTGCTTAGCTTCATTGTCTCCGCCATTGCGCTTTAGCGAGCTGCACGATGCTGTCCGCTGATTGGCTTAGCTGCGGCGCGTCTGTGAGACGAGTTCGAGGCTGCACACGCGCATGCGTGCACTCACAACAAGCGTAACAAGTGTCTCCAGCATAAACTACAGCTTTTTAAAAACTATCAATAGAAAACCTCATTTCCCTGCCCCTGTGGTTTTATATTGTAATCTATAAGCAAGCATGCAGCGTTTCCTTGCTGCAGCTGGTCAAGGTGGTGGGGTAATATTTTATCTTCATATATCAGAATACTTTATTTACTTTATTTATTACTTTATTTCTGGGGGGAATTGCTTACATTACCTGACACACCGTTAAATATATATCTATATAAATATGAAAGATAGAAGAAAGAAAATAGAAATATATAAATCCTACACACACACACACACACACACACACACACACACATATATATATATATATATATATACATATATATATATATATATATATATATATATATATATATATATATATTCAAGATTCAAGATTCAAGAGAGCTCTATTGTCATTTCAAACCATATAGCTGACGCAGAACATAGTGAAATGAGATAGCGTTTCTCCAGGACCTGGTGCAACATATAAACATATAGA
>VUQH01043108.1:0-33483 GCA_015106775.1 Etroplus canarensis | reverse complement strand
CGTGGACTATGATGCAGATGACATTGTGATCTGTAGTGAGAGTAGGGTGGAGGTGGAGGAGAGCCTTGAGAGGTGGAGGTATGCGCTGGAGAGAAGAGGAATGAAAGTCAGTAGAAGCAAGACAGAGTACATGTGTGTGAATGAGAGGGAGGCAGGTGGAATGGTGAAGATGCAAGGAGTAGAGGTGGTGAAGGTGGATGAGTTTAAATACTTGGGATCAACTATCCAAAGCAATGGACAGAGCACAAGAGAGGTGAAGAAGAGAGTTCAGGTAGGGTGGAGTGGGTGGAGACGAGTGTCAGGGGTGCTTTGTGACAGAAGGATAGCAGCAAGAGTAAAAGGGAAGGTTTACAAGACGGTAGTGAGATCTGCTATGATGTATAGTTTGGAGACAGTGGCACTGGCAAAATGACAGGAGGCAGAGTTGGAGGTGGCAGAGCTGAAGATGTTGAGATTTTCCCTGGGAGTCACTAGGATGGACAGGATTAGAACTGAGTCCATTAGAGGGACAGCTCAGGTTGAGAAGTTTGGAGATAAAGTCAGAGAGGCAAGGCTGAGATGGTTTGGACAAGTTCAGAATAGGGATAGTGGATATATTGGACAAAGGATGATGAGGCTGGAGCTGCCAGGCAGGAGGAGAAGAGGAAGACCACAGAGAAGATTTGTGGATGTAGTAAAGGAGGACATGCAGAGGGTTGGATGAGGGAAGAGGATGTGAGGGATAGGGTGAGATGGAGGCAGATGATCCGCTGTGGAGACTCCATAACAGGAGCAGCCGAAAGAAGAAGAAGAAGAAGAATACAACAAGCTTTCATGGAGATTAGATTTTTTTTCTATTGTCATTGCAAATTTTGTAGAGTGTCACTGCTATAGTTTAAAGTTTGTCATCTATCTACCTTGCCTGAGAAGAACTAAATTGAGACAGAAGCTAATCTTTGGAGATTGCTGAGTATGTGTGACTGCTCTAGTACCTGTGAGAAAGGTTGACAATCAGAGAAAGAAGGATAAAGAAGGTAGATAACAGAACAACCATCTGTGTGTGTGTGTGTGTGTGTGTGTGTGCGTGTGCGTGAGAGAGAGTGTGTTTGGGTGTGATCTCGGTCCTGAACCTCAGATAAATTATCTCCATTATGTGATAAACTGTGAGACTTACATTTTAATTTATATGCTGTCCACCCTCTTAAAAATAAGGCAAACTAGTGCAGTTCTTTCATAAGCATGTCATGTAGAGAAAGCCTTCAGTGCATTAAGGTTTTTCCGCAACTTTGTTGGAAGTTTTAGAAAACAGCTACTGTACAATTTATAGACAAATCCTGAAAAACTTGACTGCAAACTGTTATTTTATCAAAATCAATCACCACAATTAAACAGATAGTAAATCAATAGCAAGTCCAATTAAAAATAATGTAAACCAATAACTTCATGGAAAAGACATAGAATACAAAAAAGGAGCCTCATTTGTTTGTTAAAAGCCAGATTTGATACTCTAGCTGCTACTGTGTGTCTACCACATGGTTATACATTACTTACATTGTGGTAAGAAAATTATTTCCATGATAGCAGTAAGTGACATGGCATGTGACTTCTAATGTATGGTTTTTCATTAGCTTTTCATATGGTTGACACTTTACAAATTAACTTAAATATTCTGCATTATGAGCTCTTCTAATTACTTCAAATCTGATTTAAACAGTATTTTCATATGAGTAACATATCTTGTATTGACAAAAAGTTTTGCATTTCAGCATCTGTCTGCTCATTGTTTGGATTTTACTGACCACAACTTAACTTTTTTGATTCACTCAGTGCTGTTTTGCACTTTGTTTCTCCACAGCACCAAACCAGTTAGTAGCTAGCAGCTGAATATAGTGAAACATTTATCTCTTAAAATCTACATACTTGCCTCAAGAGTTTGTGTTGCTCTATATCTGCCCCGGCTGTTTGCTTACATGCTAAATAAATTGAGTACCATGTATGCACAATCTGTGCCTCAACCCCACCTAGAAAAGAACCTCTGTATTTCTATTGCAATTGGATGGACTTTCAAGTTGTGACTTTGGTGCTCTGTTTTAGGTTTTGCTATACAAGTAGGCCAACTCTGTCTATACCTTCAGATAATGTAAGTATTCATGTAGGATAACATGAGCTTTTACCCCTGTGACAGACCTCAAAGTAAGAAATAATCCAGTCTAATTAAACTTACATCTATTTTGCGACCTTCCATAGCTGTTTTATTCATACATGCATAGTGACTAGAAAAAAGACAGGGATGGTTGTGGGGAAAGGCAGAAAAGGCTTAGCATGTACTATATGAGCCAAAATGATCACGTTTCATCTTTACCTGCCTGATGTTGCATACAACATACAACAACGGGAAAACGTTTTTAAATTGGAAAGCAGAATCTCCAGAAAGATATGATTCATTTTTGCTTGCATTTGTGATTGCTCACCTGATGATCATGACCAATTTTATTTACCTCTTCATGACAACAATGACTTTTGCCTCATCTGGTCCTTGATATCTCCTCACAGTCAGCAGATTAACCCCTCTCCACCTCCTCTCCCTCCCTCTTCTCAGCCATGATGGCACTATGTGAAACCTTAATGTGATCAGTCCAGAGAGAAAGTAGATTATGTAGAAGTCCATGGGAGAAGGAGCTGGACTAATTGACAGCAGTGATTGGAGACAGATCCGTGCAGGAAGAGGAAGCTGATGGAGGAAACATCAGCATTAATATGTTGATCTTGATGGAATGTACAGAAGAAAACGTTCCCATAGACGAGTAATAGGTAGCCTCACCTCTGCGTGCTGGATGGCACACAGCACTGAGAGCAACAGGAATCTCATGTCGTCTTTGTTTTTGATTTTTTATTATTTGGCACTTTAAATATCCCTACTAATGTAGTACTGAGTCTGCTTGTACCACTTCTACAAAGGTAACTACTTTCATTATTATCAGTTCTAACATCACAATTATTTTTATTATAGTAGCCTTACAGCCACTATTATGCAATAAGTCTCTGTTATACTGATACTACCTTTAATCTAAGGCCACCCCATTGGAGTGAATCATAGCTCTCTAGGGAAAGAAATGCACCCTGGTCCCCCAATAATACCCAGTTCATTCTGATCTTTGTGCCTTGTCTATATCCTTAAGTGAACATACAGATTATAACACAGATATTAAGCAGTAACTCTATACTGAGCTCCTATATAGATGTGAGTCAAATAAATCTGCATTAGTTCAGTTTAAGAATTATATTGTACAGCTACTCTGCATAATAACTTGACTTTTACCTAGTCATGCTGTGTACATACTTCTTGACTCACTGAATGAGTTTTTTTTAAATATTTTACTTTCTTAACTGTACTGTTATTTTCTTATTGATATTCATGTGTACTGAAAGGAGTACATGTAATACAAGCAATTTCCCCTTGGGATTAATAAAGTATTCTGATTCTGAATACTTTTAAAAATATTCAAGTTCAATGTTGTGTTAAATAATTTAGATGCAACCACAAAATTAGAACATAATCATGAATGTAAAGGGAAACTTTTTACAGCTCAAGGATTTGTATGGCAAGCTGTGTCACAGGAGATTTTTAAGAAGTAACCTTACCAGAACAGTGTAATCACTCCACATTTTTGCTTTATGGAAAATCTGGGCAATAAGTGTCAATTTTAGTTTGAACTGATTTTCCATAAAGCAAAAATGTGGAGTGATTACGTTGTTTTGGTTCTGATTTTCTGGATCAGATCCACATTCACTTTATTTCTGTGTCTTTATGTGGACTTCAGTACTTGATAGGTATACCAGACCATCACTGACATAGTATTTTATCTGGCTCACAATCCATGACAATTCACAGTTTATTGCAATATGTGAAGTAGAGAAAAAAGGTAATAAGATTGTTTTTATCAGTGGTTGGCTGTATTGCACAAGCTAATGAGAATTAAAATCCACTGAGAAGTCAAGGAAGCTCAGACATACTCATAACCAGGACAAATTAATATAGTTAATCATCAGATGAAAGTGTTTGAGTTCAGGAGTATTATAACTGAGTTGTCAGTAGTAACTACGGCCATAAGAAGCATGAAAATGTACAAATGCATCAGCATGTCATTGACCATATTAATGATGTTAACATAATGGTGTCAGAAGACCCCAACCATGCCCTCCTAATATGGGAGTCAACCAATAGGTTCACTCTCCCATGATAATGATCTTGTTGATTATTAACTATCTACTAGGATATGGGTGGTATGTATGCAACATGTGTGGCAAAGAAATATTTCAAGCTACCACAGTTCTATCTATAAAGATGAAACAGTGATATGTAACCATTAGAAAAACAGGAGCAAAATATGCATAGAATATGCACTCAAAGATACAAAATGATCCCAAATAAATGAAAATACATTGCTAAGAACCTCAAATGTGGAGAAAGAGGCAAATAAGTTGCAGAACAATATTTCTAAAGGTTACATATGCTTTGAAAATTATCAGTGGAATCCACTTTTAAGTCTAAATGGTTAATGTCTATGTGAGAGACATTCTGCCGGTGTGAAGAGGGGAATCCCCTGGCTTGCTGAGTGCCTTCTGCACCACATTATCCAATTAGCAGGCCACAGAGTGAGGACTCTGATGGCAGATTACTGCCTGCAGCCTGACAGGACTCACTGGGGTCTCTCTATTGCTTCAGCTCATCTCTCTCTTGTGAGGTTATGTGGCAGGTAGAGAGAGATGGAGTAAAGATACAGAGATAAAACTATAGAGGAAAGATAGATGATGATAGAGAGCATGCAGGAGAGACAGAAACCAAGGCAAAGGGCAAGAGTGACTCAAATAAAGATGGAGAGAGAAGAAAGGAAAACAGGATCCAGGGATTCAAACGAAATTAGAAAAAAAAATGCAAGCAAAGTAGGGAAATAAAAGCATATCTGTCTTTTTTGGGTCACGCTTAAAATGGAAAATTTTTTAGTAGGATGCTTTAGCTACAAAATATACAACCCTAATTCCAAACGAGGAAGGGGTACTGTGTAAAATATAAATAAAAACACAATGCAAAGATTTGCAAATCTCATGAACCAATATTGTATTTATAAGAGAACATAGAAAACATATCAAATGTCAAAAATGATACATTTTTACTCATTTCATGAAAAATTCTAGCTCTTGAATTTAATGGCAGCAACATGCCCCAAAAAAGTTGGGACAGGGCCATTCTTACCACTGTGTAGCATCCCCTCTTCTCTTTACATCAGTCCATAAATGTTTGGGAACTGAGGAGACCAGCTGCTTGACCAAAAAGGATTTCAAATTTTGATTAATCAGACACAGAACAGTTTACTTTGTCTCAGTCCATTTTAAATTATCTCTGACACAGAGAAGACAACAACATTTCTGGATCCCATATGGCTTCTTTTTTGCATGATACAGTTTTAACCTGCATTTGTGGATGGCACGGCAAGCTGTGTTCACAGACAATGATTTCTGGAGCCCATGCTGTGATTTCCATGACCAAATCATGCCTGTTTACAATGCAGTGCTGTCTGAAGGCCTGAAGATCATGAGCATCTAGTGTTGGTTTTTAGCTGTGTCTCTTGCGTATCAAGATGTGTCCCGATTTTAAGAATCTTTTGATGATATTATGTACTATGGATTATGGAATATTCAAAGCCTTTGGAATTTTACCTTGAGGAACATTATTCTGAAATTGCTCCACGATTTGTGGCAGACTGTTGAACCTCTGCCCAGCTTTACTTCTGAGACACTCTGCCTCTCGAAGGTGCTCTTTTTATACCCAATCACATAAATGATTAATTAACTTAATTATTTGTAACCTATTCCTCCAGCTGTTGCTTTCTACTACCACTTATTTTTCCAGCCTTTTGCTGCCCTTTTTCCAATGTTTTTAAAGACATTTTGTTGCATCAAAGTCAAGTTGAGCAAGTTTTTTCATGAAATAGTAAGTGTCTGACTTTCAACATTTGATATGTTTTCTATGTTCTTTTGTGAATAAAATTTTCAAATTTTCAGATTCATGAGATTTACAGATCATTGCATTCTGTTTATATTTATATTTTACACAATGTCCCAGCCTTTTTGGAATTGGGATTGTATGAAGAAGCCAAGTGAAATTCAAAACAGTTACATATAGAAAGACTTTTGCTTTATTTTTGATTATGACTGGTGTTCAAAAAACAATGCATGCCTATTTCAACATCTAATTTGTGATTTTATTTGGAGAAAAAAGTTATGAAATGTTTTTACTAGATCAAGATCTGGGTTATAATATGCAGTGACAGATAACTCATGCATGTGCTGCATTGGTCATATGAACAAAGCAAAGTTTTAAGAAAGTTCTTAGAAATAGGGCTAAAAACATCACCTTAGAAAAACGTTCATCATCATGAACCTGAAATGCATTACGTCACCTTCATGTATTTTTTGTACTGCATGCATGTTTAATTAACACAATAAAATGACATCTTGTTTGAACAACTAGAATCTCTGGGAAAGACAACTGAAAAGCTTTGGGGTGTTTTTGAGAGTGGTAGGCATGAATTAATTGCTAAAATATAGTGAAGAGAAGAGTATGACTGACTTTTCTTCCCACTGGTGTTTGTGTACAGATGACAGTATAGAGACATCCCTCCACAGACAAATGGTAGGCCTTTAGATTCATCTGAAATGCTGTCATAGGTGCCAGTGTCAAACTGGTTTTCATCTCCCATGTGGGGAGACTCTTCCCTTCCTGGCTCAGTGTGGACCCAGTTGGGTTAGGTGATGGATTGCCATTGACAGCCAGAGGAGATTAGTCTGATACATTACAGCTAAACTCCCCTGATGGTTAAACCTAGTTTACTGCAGCAGGATACAGGCTGCATTTGGAACTGAAAATGAAGACAACAGGCCAACGCTGCCGGATGAAATTTGGGAAATGAACAGAATTAATGCTGTAATGCAAATGACATGTTCACAACACGTAACTTCCCCCCGATATGCCATTTTAATTAAAAAAAAACCAAAAAAAAAAACCAAGAACTCTCTTGATTTGCTGGCTTTCAAACCAGTCAAGTGGTGTCTGGAAAATGTGCTGGAAGGCTGTCATATTACAGGTGTGGTGGAGCAGGAACAAAGACCCAAATGCTTTAGACAGAAAGTTAATCTTTATTTAAAGTAAAACACGGCCTCAAACAGGAAGTCTAATTCCTGAGTCAACTGGCAACTTGACAAGAGGAATGACTGGGGAGCAGATGACTCAGGAGAACACTGACGACACAACGAGAACCACAAGGACCACTAACATTGTGACAAAGGACTAATGGAAGAAGGGTCTATATATAAAGAAACTGATTACAAATAAAAGACAGGAGGGAGATGGGCACGGGTGAGGACAATCAGAGAAAACTACAACAGGAAGTAACTAAGGGGAAGGCATAGGAGTAAGCACACTAAGAAAGTAAAACAGGAAGAGCACAAAACACACAAGGAGATGAGAGGCCTAAAGACAAGATCCTGAGAAACACTAGGAGGGAAGAATCATAATCATAAACTCAAACATAAGAGACCAGGTTCCAAATGGCAAAGGAACAAGGTATCAATAAATTTCCATAGAGGCAACACAAAGGAAAAAAATCAACTAGAGGAATGACTAAAACCTGTTAATTTAATACACGAACGAAATCAAGCTCATCAAGAGGAAAAGTCCAAAACTAAGGAATTTACAAACAGGGACTTGAAACCATGACAATTCAAAATAGGAAAAAGCCAAGGACACACAAAATATCAAAAGGAACTAAAAACAAGTGAACAAAACCCACAGATCCTAACAGAGGCTGATTTATTTCAATCTCACGTTGTGTAAAGCACAGAGCTGAAGTTACACTGTGAGTAGCCTATCATGACTCAAGAAGTAGGTCTGACCAAAAGTCTCACCATGGCTGAGACTCTTGGTCAGACCCAGAATCTGTGTGTTCCAACAGCATGATTGGTTTCATGGAGGAAGGGCTTAAAAAAACAGAACAACTCAGACCCCATACACCTTCACAATGCTTGCTTTGTTCAACTAACTCTTATTGCAGTAAGTTGGAGTCATACATAGTGAAAGTCAACATTGCAATGTATAAATACCGTATGAAGAGGGGAAGCTCACACTTAAAGAATTTATTCAATTGGTGTTTTTCAGATGGAAGAAGGTTTTAAGCTTTTTGTCTTGCCTGCTTGTGTATGAAATGGTCTAAATGGTCAGATGGACCAATAAAAGCAAAATGTCTCTCTCACTCATTCAATCTATTACTAACCTTAGGTTGGAATAGGTGCAGTGTGTTGTTGGTTATAATAATGACCACAAGGTTAGTGGCCATTCATAGTTAAAAAGAAAACATTTACTTCCAGCACAAAAAACGCAATGAACTGTAGTCTCTCATGGTAAATTCAATGTTGGTGAACCTATCCCTCCACCATGACCTTCTCCCTGTGTGGCCATTGTTATATTTTCTATATATGTGGTGAAGCAAAGGTCTTAGGTCTGACTGACTAAAATTTCATCATCACAGGGTCAATGCAAGGTTTTGTGCAGACATACATATAACCTTCAATTTACACAACCATAAGGGCAGAGATTGCTTATAGTCTTTTTTTATTTTTGCTTGACACACATATAGTTGATGCCCTTGGTGTGCAACATTTGTGTGAAGAAGTCCTCAAGGTAACAACATGCTGGGGCGTACACAACATTGGCACAGAGCCTTTTATTCACCTATTGATGGAATTTACAAGACTTGGACCCAAGCAGACTAGTGTCAAAAGTATAATGCTTATATAACTCTATACCCATTTCCATTACTCTTTTCACTCTGGCCATAAACATGTTTGCTAAAACTGCAGAGGTGGAATGCAGAGGTCCGAGGACAAAATTTGGCACGAGACAGCCACCAAATCGAGCCTTCATGGATGATCTCACTATCACAACATCCTCAGCGCCAGAAACCAGGTGGATTCTCCAAGGCTAAGAAAAGTTTATTACATGAGCCAGAAGGAGCTTCATGTTATCTGGTGTCATCATTCTATCGATCAGTGAATGGCCGATGAAGAGCCTGTGCAAGACCTTTAGCACCAGCCTTAAGGACTCACCCTCAATCTAAACTCCATCAAAGACCTCAAAGAATGGCTAGCAAAGACAGGTAAGTCTGGCCTTCCAGGACAGTTTAAGGCCTGGATCTATCAACATACCAGTCTGCCCAGGATCCTGTAGCCGCTGCTGTTATATGAGGTCCTGATGTCAACAGTTGGACACTGAAGAGGAGGATCAGCAGCTCCCTCCGCAGATGGCTAGTCCTTCCATGTAGCCTCAGCAGTGTAGCACTGTATGGAAATAGCAATATCTTGCAGCTCCACTTCTGAAGTCTGAAAGAGGAGTTCATGGTGTCACTGATAAAGGAGGCACTGTTATACAGAGACTCAAGGGACTCTGAAGTGGCTTAAGGAAGAATCGAGGTCAGGACAGGCAGGAAGTGGAGAGCAGTGGAAGCAGTCATAGCTGAGGCAGAAAGAACTGGTGAGACATGTAGCTACAGGCCAAGATGGTCAAGGTTATTTCCCCAGGGATCTGACCGAAAACCCAAAAACCAAAGGGAAGGAAAGGCATCTACTTGTCCAGGAGGAAGTTTGAGCAGGTAGGGAAGAAGCGAGCGCAAGCAGGATGGTAGGTCTGAGGCAGCAGGGAGCATGGACAAGGTGGGAATTCACAGTGCAGCAGAAGATGTCTTTTGATAACATCATGAGGGCAGATTACTACCAAGTCTGATTTTTGATCCAGGCTGTGTATGACAGCCAGCAAATCTCCACAAAAGCAAAAGCAGATCACCATCTTGTGCTTTGTGCACTGGAGAGGGTCCCACAAAAATATCCTCAGTAGACTGGTAGATGAGGGTTGATTTTGGCAAGTAGTTGCAGTTTCCAGATCATTTAGCTTCACCAACTTGATCATTTTTTCAGATTGCACCAAAAAAATTGATCTTGGCTGAGCTGAGAGAACCCAGGGAGGAACGCATGGAAGAAGCCAATGAGTGGAAATTCATGAGGTACCAGGAGCTGACAGAGCAGTGTAGGGGGCAGGGCTGGAAAACCCACTGTGAGCCTATTGAGATGGACTGTAGGGGCTTTGCAGGAGGGTCACGCTGCAGATTCCTTACCAAACTGGGAACAGTGAAACTGGCCAAAACGAGGGGTATAAAAACCATCACTGATGATGCAGAGAGAGCCACAGGTTGGCTCTGGCTAAAGAGGGAGGCTCTGTGGTCTACCGCTGCTGGGACGCAAGCTGGGGATTTCTCACCCCAACTAGGTTACCTGGGCAATGGTGTATGTGGATGTATCTACTGAAATATATGTCACGTCGCTTGCTCCTTTGATCCCGTCATACAAAATAAGGTCACTAGAGGCCACTTTAGCATGAAATACACATTTTGTTTTCTTGTTTACTCTTTTTTGTTAAGCTAGGCTAACCAAGCTCTGAGCTCCATACTTGTTATGACAAGAGACCAGTGTGAATGTTCATAGTGAGAATGCAGATAAGTGTAATTCCTATATTTCCCCAAGTTAACATTATTCTTAGTACAGAAAACACACAGAGGCTTCTCAGCATAAAGGATATATCTTGAAGAGTCCAGTTTGTACTGCTTCAGAAACTGCTTTGTCCTTAAAATAGGGATTTTTAGTGCAAACACAGCATACACAAATAACAGTGAGTGCAACTTCTGCTCTCACTCATACGCACACGCACATACTCACACTCATCAGAGCTCAAGTCCCTGGGGGTTGCTTTAATAAAGGTCTTGTTCTTGTTCAGATCAATTAGACCACCAGAGCTCTTCATTGCATCCTCAATTAACTAAATACATAAATACATTTGGCCTGGACTGAGCCCCATGGCAGACATTACGTACAGCAGTGCCATCTTGAGACTTTAATTGGTGAAACACACACTAGTGCACACATGCACACTAAGATTTTCATCATTAGCCCTCATTAACCAGCAAAACCCCATGATGTACTTGGATCTGGCTCTCATGGGGACCAATCTCATTACTTTGGTTTTCCTGTTCAAGAAATTATGTGACAAAGGACATCCATCCATCCATCTATCTATCTATCTATCTATCTATCTATCTGTCTATCTGTCTATCTGTCTATCTATCTTAAAAAAATACTTCTTTCAGTACATTTTGCTCAGACCATGAGTGATGTATCAATGTAAGCTCTTTTTTGGGGGGGGAGGTGAGATATGTAATAGCATTGAACCAGACAATATAACTGGTTGAAAAGTGCAAGTAATAACATCAAAATGGCTGCATCCTATTACCTGCACTGCTTTGCTATTGTGCAGAATGGATCACCAGCACACCTGAATAGAACAGAGATGTCATTAATGTTATTAGGTACAGCTGAGTCTTTCTGCTATGACATGTCAAAATGTGCTGAGAAAGGCCTTTCTGTATTGGAATCAAAGGATGCTTGAAGCTATGCCATTCATAAACTATGAATTCCATGCAGAATTCTTCTTTCTTTATCGTACAAAGATGAACATAACATAAAACAAGTTTTGAGCCTTTATGAAACAACTACTGATGATGTATCCCAACCTGAAACTGAGGTTTTTCTTGCTCACCCCGTGTGGCCATTTTTTTGACATATGACTTTTACTATATGTGATTTTTACAGTTTCAAGAAAACAGTTTCTCTTGCATGCAGCATTATCTGTGATTTTGAAGGGTATTGTTTGGTTTTACATTTTTACACTACCCAAACATATACCATTCTTGCTATATTTTGTCTCTTACTTATGCTTAGATACTATTGCATTTTGTCCTTACTGTACATAACTAAACTTCATGTATCTGACTTAATTCAAACTGTTTTTTGAAATTCACTTATTTACAGTTAGACCCACAAGTTTTTGGACAATGATATACTGTAGTTCTTTAATTTTTCTATATATACCACTACAGTGGATTTTAAATCATACAATCAAGATGTGATCAAAGTTCAGACTTTCAGCTTTACTTCAAAGGGTTTAACAAAAGTATTGCACTAATTGTTAAAGAATTGCAGCCTTTTTTATGCATAGCCCCTAATTTTTAGAGGCCCGAAAGTAACTGGAAAAACAAACATAATTTAAATGTAAAGAATTAAAAAAAAAAAACAGATGAAAATTCTTTACACACAATCACTGTCTGAAGTCTATAACCCAATGACATCACCCAGTGTGGTGTTTCCTCTCTTGAGATGCTCTGCCAGGCCTTTACTACAGCTGCATTCAGTTGCTACTTGTTTGTTAAAAGCTGATCTTTTGGGCTAAGATCAGACTTGGGCATTTAAGAAAATTCAATTTCTTTGCTTTGAGTACTAGTTTTCCATCTTCTAAGAACCCAAAAACTCTTGGGTTGTTTTTGCATTATGGCTTGAGTCATTATAGAATAGCGACGTGAAGTGCTGTCCAATAAGTTTTGCAGCATTTGGCTGAATCTGAGCAGTGTGTACAGCTCTGTACCCTACATAATACATCCTGCTAGTTCTATGAGGAGTCAAATCATCAATAAACACTAGTGACCCAGTTCCATTGGCAGCCACAGATGCTCATGCAAAACATTGCCATCTTTGACAAGTAGCGTACAGAAGCAAATGAACCTTTCAGCTGCTCCCTTGTATTCTCCACCAAGGGGTCGCCAGAGGTGACGAATCTGCATTGGTAATTTGGCAAAGGTTTTATGCCGGATGCCCTTCCTGACGCAACCCTACATTATGGGAGGGGCTTGTGTCCCAAAAAAAGGTCGTTGTCTACATGCTTGCTGACTACCTTAGGCCCTTCTGTGTGGAGTTTGCATGTTCTCCCCATGCTTGCATGGGTTCTTTCCGGGTGCTCTGGCTTCCTCCCACAGTCCAAAGACATGCAAAGGGGGTTAGGTGAACTGGCAATTCTAAATTGACCGTAGGTGTAAATGTGTGTTTGAATGGTTGTATGGCTCTCTGTGTTGGCTCTGCAACAGACTGGCAACCTGTCTTGGGTGTACCCCGCCTTTTGCCCTATGACAGCTGGGATAGGCTCCAGTGGTCTAAGATATAACGGTATAAAGGTTTAGACACCAATGCTGACACTCCTGGTCAGAGTTGTTGTTTAAATGTTAACAAAACAGTGGAACACAGCGACAGTGACAAAAACTGAGATAGCTGTCTTTTAGTACCAAATGTAAATACTCTTAATTTTCTGGGAAAACCCAATCTACACCATTCATAATGACACTTTCTGAGTTTTTATTGTAAAGACTGTTTAAATAAAGTTTTATATGAAATGCAACTAGCTAATAATTAAGCAGAATTCTTTTACTTTGGACTTTCATTCAGGATGTGTAACTGCACTGCAAACTTTATTTACAATAATCCCACACTGAGGTTTGACTCTGAATTGGGATATTGAACTTAAAAGTACAGAGGATTAGAGAACGCATTTGCAGGAGCTTTAAATACAGTGCCCTTCATTACAACACATCCACTAATGAGAGCCTTGAAAATGACCATAAAGTATACCCCAATGCATCTCTTATACAGTGTAAACAAAACTTGAAAACCTTAAGCTTCACACAGGTAAATGAATTATATTAGATAATATGGGTGCTTCTGATCCATTAAACTGCTTTTTAAGCAGTTCATGAGCAAGATCAGTGATGGACCGAAACATTAAAAAGTTATTTTCCTCTAACTTGGAGAATTCAAGCCTTATCTCTCAACCAATACAGCGCAATTTTTTCATCGTCCCTCCCCAGCTGGCTTCAATGAGTCACCACAGCCCAGTAGTAATAAAATCTGAGTACCTGTTATGGCAAAATGACCTCACCACAAACAGCCAATTTGCCACAGCTAAAAAAGTATAATGAGGTATCTGTCATGCTTGCATGGATATTATCTGTTGAGATACAGTACGGTAGAGTCTTCGTTTTCATGGAAAGGTAGCATGAAAAACTCCAATTTTGCCCAGTTTAATAGCAGTTTGTACAATAATTATTTTTCCTGGACTTGCTTTTTTGTGCTCTGGAACACTTTAGAAGCTTTGCGTTGTAGCAGAATTTATGTGAAACCACCACTGCAACTTTTATTGCTCATTATTTTTTCCTGGGGCCAAACAAAGCATCCAAATACCTATGGAAAACATTTTTGTTTATTTGTAATACCACATAATTTATTTAGTTATCCCATATTAAACGTGTTATTGTTTTCCAAGTTAGGAAACTTAGGCTATGACTGCATCACCCCATTTGGTTACTTTAGTGGTATGGACATCACAAGGAACTGAAAACACAGAAACACAAAAGAAACAAAGCTTTTTTCAGTTGCTTTGGCTCAGTTCCCAAATTACACTTGAAGTTATCAAATCAACATGTGAAATCCTTCTCAACATTGTGTAAAATAGAACATTTCTCATGTTTATCTCTCGTCATCATTTAAATAGATTATGCTTTTGTGATACTGTTCACCCATGGATAGATGGATGGACAGTCGATGGATGGATGATCCTTCTGAGTTGAAATGTTTTTTCTCTTTAAAAAATGACAAATAAGTTCTTTGTGTGAGTCATCCCATGCAGATTAGTCCATATAATCATAAAATCTGATTAGCGCATACGTGTATGAGAGGTGCTATAATAGGTGCAACAGTTCTTGAATGCAACAGAGTTGAACAGTTTGTGAAAATAGTGGGCCCTAAACATTTCAAGGGGACAAAAGCCTGCAATGGATAGGGGTAGTCAATAGAATATATACATTCAAGGGCTACTTCGCTGGATACCCTTTGCTAGTATTGGGCTGGACCCCTTTTTGCCTTCAGAACTGCCTAAATTCTTTGTGGCATAGATTCAACAAAGTGGCAGAAACATTTCTCAGCGATTTTGGCCCATATTGACATGATAGCATAACACAGTATCTCCAGATTTGTTGACAGGATGAAAATCTCCACCACATAACAAAGGTGGCTCTGGACTGAGATCTGGTGACTGTGGAGGCCATTTGAGTATAGGTGAACTCGTCATGTTCAAGAAACCCATTTGAGATGATTTGAGCTTTGTCACATGGTGCATTATCCTGCTGGAAACAGCCATCACAAGATGGGCACACTGCAGTCAGAATGAATAGACGTGGCCAGTAACAATGCTTAGGTAGGCTGTGGCATTTAAACAATGCTCAATTTGTACTAAGTGGTCCAAAATATTCCAAGAAAATGTCCCTCACACTATTACACCACTGCCACCTGCCTGAACTGTTGATAAAAGGCAGGATAGATCCATGTTTTCATGTTGTTCGTGCCAAACTATGAGCCTGTTATCCAAATTTTGCAGCAGAAATTGAGACTCATCAGACCTGGCAACATTTTTCCAATCTTCTATTGTCCAATTTTAAAGAACCCAAGTGAATTGTAGCCTCAGTTTCCTGTTCTCAACTGACAGGAGTGATACCTGGTGTGGTCTTCTACTACTGTAGCCCATCTCTTTCAAGGTTTGATGTGAGAGGCTCTTCTGCATAACTTGCTTGTAATAAGTCGTTATTTGAATTACTGTTGCCATCCTATCAGTTTGAAGCACTCTGGCCAATCTCCTCCAATTTCAAACATCAACAAGGTATTTTCACCCAAAGAACTTTCGCTCACTGGATTTTCTCTATTTTTCAGACCATTCTCTATAAACCCTAGAGATGGTTGTGATAGAAAATCCCAGCAGATCAGCAGTTTCTGAAAAATAAGACCAGATGTCTAGCACCAACAAACTAACCACATTCTGAGTCTCTTAAATCGTATTTAGTCCCCATTCTGATGCTCAGTTTGAACTGCAGCAGGCTTCTTCACCATGTCTACATGCCTAAATGCACTAATTTTCTGCCATGTGATTGGCTGATCAGATATTTGTGCTGACGAGCAGTTGAACAGGTATACCAAATGAGATGGGCAGTGAGTGTATAAGGATAAAAAAAGAGCAAAAGATAGTTGAGGTATACACAGCTTTTCTTCCCTCAGTATGTTGCAAGGGAGGGCATTGACTGGGAGCCTGATGAGAATCTGTAAACAAATAGATAAAAGGAACAACAGATCCAGTACTTTCCTGGACTACTGTTTTTCTGTCCCATATGGTTCCAAGTAGACCTATGTTTTGTTACCACATTTTTTATGTTGATAGTCTATGCATTTTTATTTTCCAGTTCTGTGTAAGTTTTCAGTTTTATTGTTGTTTACTCATATTCCATGCAAATGTAACACTTTTATGCCTTAGGAAGTAGACCTAGAATGTAAAATTGTATGCTCTTGAAATACACATCTGTAGGTATTCACTCTGACACACATAATCCACATATAAGTTACTTATCCTCAAAAAAAGACAATAGTTGGTGGGGCAGGCATTTAGTGTCAGTGAAATCAGGCAGGACAAAAGAGTTTGGAAATCAGAGAATGTGGAGTGCAGTTCTAGATTCAAGCTATAGATAAGCTGTCAGTAAACGATGTTACCGTCAGCCAGTTAGGTGAAATACACAATTGTAAAACAGAGTGTTAGTCCGAGAGGGAATAATGAATACCCTGCACTGCTGGGATAACAATAATAACCTCAATGATTTCTTTATTAGTTTGTGTGAAACTTGTAAAGCCCTTTTTATCATTTTTCTGTTTTTATTTTTCCTGTAACAGTTCCTTTTTTATTGAATAACTAAAACATTCTCTCACTTTATTTATCTCCCTTTCTCCCTGACAGATACAGACTCCCCAGGGAGCTGCAATGATATCATCTGGAAGACTTAACTCAGTCAGATCGTACCTTGTTGCAGTGCCACATCCATCACATTCATGAGCACCCGAGCCGCTCCCCATTTCCTGCGTCAGTATAATTTCTCATGACTGCTTCATCCTGACCTCTTCTGATTTCTGCGTCGACTACCTGAAATTTTACACTGAGAGTGAATGTACATTCATGCACATAATAATTACATTAATGATGTAAGCCGTGTTACTAAAATAAGGACTTATTAAATCTAATTACATAAAATTTTCAAAATATTACATGGAAGATTGCAATGATCGTTGAGTCAAAATCTTTGTGTGACTTTAAACAGATGCTTTTAATCACTCACTACTTCCCCATTTAAATATCAGCTTATTTACTCCTAATTGAACTGACAGTTATTTTCTCTGCTACGTTTATTAATATCCTCCACATTTAACCATGTCATCAAGTATGAAAGTCAACTAAACATCGCTGCTTGAAATGCGGGCTGCGTTTTTATCCAAACCTCATTTTGGGGATCACTTAACATGTATTTATTCCAACTTTAGTTTATTTTATTCTGCATACAAGCACTTGAGTCAGTGAGAAAGAAGGAACTAATTCACATTAATTCAGAAACTGGAAAAGATATAAGATCTGCTTCCTACCTTTAGTATACTTAACACAGCTACATCTGATGCTGCATTGGGATTTATTATACACACACACACACACACACACACACACACACACACACACACACAGATAGTCTGAACTACAATAAAATATTGCAGTCTGGTAAAGTGCAGTAGCCTCTTGCTCCCCTTCTTGGCTGGAAAGGCTTCTTTACAGAGGAACATCAGGGGTTTTTCAGTCTTTGCAAATTTCACAAATTTATCAGTGGTCTATTACTAATAGAACACCCTCCACAAAGACGTACAACACATCAGCTAGATTTGTCTTACGTCAATTAGGCCCTGTCATTTCTTGCTCTTTTACTTTTTTCTGGAGGGTTTATTAAAGTTTATTAAATCCTGCTCCAGCACAGTAGGACAGTCTTCTATGATCCTGATGGGGTCAGCCTATCAGCTTTCAACTCATCGCCTCCTCACTGCTGATTGGCTGACTCGTAGAGGAAGAGGATGTCGGGACAGTAAAGATGTCCGCGCTCGTTTGAAAACCTGCTGTGGTTTGATACACAGTTCGCCACTTGTTTTTATGCTGGTACAGGTGACAGCGTCGTGCTCAAGCAAAACTCACCGAGAGGAAAGATAAGGACTCCACCACAAGGGCCAGACCATTCCTTACTATCAGGTTGGCGGCTAAATGTCTCCCTGTATATTCAAAGCTAGCTGCAGCTAACAGCCTTTAGCATGCTATTGGACGCTATTAAGTGTGATCAGCGTCAGCATGCCGACTCACAGCTGACTGTCAGGCTCAGTATTTTTATATTTTTCAGGGTCTTACTGGCTGTAGCACACCAGGGTTTGTTCAGGGATATGTTTGAGTTGAAAACTTAAAAAAGTCAGCTAGCTTCTAGCATGTTACGCCTGTCAAAACCGACAGAAACCTCTTACCCTACAAATAATGTTGAAAATGGTTCATGGGAGCTGCTGTGCTGTTGCCTCTCACGGTATAATAATATGTTGTGATGGATGGTCTATAGGTACAGCTGCTTAGTGCTTGATTAGGATGTTGACATGTTAATAGAGAACATTATTTAACTATCAGTAATGTAATAAGTCCATAATCAAGCTAATGTCAGAGACATAGCTAGACAGATAGATAGTATGTTATTCATCCCAAACTGGGAATTTTTTATATTTCATCAGCAAGCAGACAAAACAACGTATGTACCCTGTATAAACAGTAAATACAGAGAATCTGCATGTACCTTCAGCTACTCCCTTGTATTCTCCCTAAGGTGTTGCCACAGCGGATTAATCTGCATTTGTAATTTGGCAGATATTTTACGCTGGATGCCCTTCCTGCTGCAACCCTTCATGGTGAAAGGGGCTTGTGTCCCCACCTGGAATTGAACCAGGGACCTTTTGCTTGTAAACCACACTACGGGGGACAAAAATACCGAGAATCTACATAAACGTAACAAAAAGCTTTAATGCATAGCACTTACCGGAGACAGATAATGCAAATACAAATAATGTCTTCACTCAGTGCCATTCAGGGTTACAGGCGGGAGAAAATCAACCCTGACCAGTTTCCACACAAGGCTAGGTCCCAGAGCCCAGATAAAGGATGTGTGGCCTTAATGTGCTGCACCATGTTTGGCAAAACCCAAACATAGCACAAACACCTCATACCAGCCGTCAAACACGGTAGTGGAGGGGTGATGATTTGGGCTTGTATTTCTGTATTCCTTTGTATATTCCTTTGTAAAGTATTCCAAAGTCAAATGCAAGGCCATGTGTCTGACAGCTAAAACTAGGCCAGAATTGCATCATACAACAGGAATATGATCCCAAGCACACCAGTAAATCTACAACAGAATGCCTAAACATGAAATTAATCAAGGTTTTGCAATGGTCCAGTCTAAGTTCAGATCTCAAGTGATTGAAATGCTGTGGTGGAACCTTAAGAGAGCTGTATTTTAATGAATGCCCGCAAACCTCAAAGAATTGAAGCAATGTTGTAAAGGAGAGTGGCCCAGAATTCCTCCACAGTCATGTGAGAGACCGCTTAAGTCATACAGAAAATGATGACTTAAAGTTATTGCTCCTTAAAGTAGTTCTGAAAGCTATTGATACATGACGTGTACTTGGTTTTTCACAGGACTGCAAAGAGTCCTTTGAAAACTTCATTTTTTGCATGACTGTATTTTATGGAATATAAAAGTCCTCATCTTTTTGTTGAAGCACTCCTGTTTCATTCAAAATGATTGCATCTTAAAAAACTTGCTTATTTGTAAATATTGCCATTTTCCCCTCAACCTCCATTCTTCCCAGAAATAATGCTGATATCTGAAACTCATGTCGGAAGTCGTGTATGAAGAGACAGCCACGATGATTGCCGCAGGGGAATTGCAGTCGTTTGTCCCGTTTGGCCGCGAGCACTGCAGGAACCACCCAAACGCCTTCAACCTGCAGCTCAGAGAGCTCCAGCCTGCCTCCGAGCTCTGGGCGTCAGACGGTGCTGCTGGCCTGGTGGGGTCCCTGCAGGAAGTCAGTCTGCAGGAGAGGGAGAAGGTGAGAATGCTTGGTATTATGGTCTATAATGGTTCACATTTAATCTGATTTGTGGATTATCTTAATTTGACATAGGACCTACTTTTGAGGGAAATTGTATTTTAAACACTAAAGTAAAGAAAATTACAAAATAAAATAAAACAGTCTCATTAACAAACTTAGTTTTTCATTATTATCTTATTATTAGCTTATTATTTTTTTAAACTGCCTTCCGTTGGAATACTTTTAATTTGTTTCTAAAAATAATATAACAGATACAGTAATTAGTAAAAATAACGCAGCATCATTTTTCATCTCATGAAAATAATACTTAATCTGTAATTCAGCAGAGTTACGGTTTTGATTTGATTGTTGTCTTAATCTGACTGATGTGTTTCAAATGGCAGGAATTTTGGCAGCTTAGAAAAGGCTGCAAGGGAGTCAAAGAGGAGGATGTGGAATTTGAAGAAGAGCTGTATGCAGCAGGGAATGTGGTTGTCTGGAGCCAGGGCAGTCGGGCACAAGCCTCCAGTGTATATAAAGCCTTCACTGTTGACAGCCCAGTGCAGCAGGTCTGTTACTGAAAGTGTTTCTCGAGTACTGTGATGCCATTCTTTTGCCCGAGGGCAAATATGAGTGACTATGTTGAGTTCTCTCAGGAATACAGTTTAAAATTGTTCTTGCTTTACCTTAATATTCTCATTTCATTCAAATTGAGACGTACAACTTTGTGACTGAGGTTAAAATTTTTTTCTTGCGCTCAGATGTGTATGAATATGCTTATAATACTCCTTTCAGCCACTACAAAAAGTTTTAATGATTAGATTTTGTTTTTTAGGAGTTGACACTATCTTTTATTATTTCCAGGCTTTATGGTGTAACTTTGCTGTTCCTCACAACAAGAATGATGGTATTGTATCATTATTTTTGATTTAAGTTATTCCTGACTGTATTGCAGTTCTGTTGAACAAAATGCACAATTTGTTTAATGTTTTGCAGAAGAAGAAGTGGAGCACACAGTGTGTATTGTTCAAAGTAGCTGTGTTAACGTTCACACTGTGACTGGAAAAGATTTCATCTCACCACTACCCTTCCAGGTGAGGTGCACAATGACAGTAATGAAAACATTGTTTTGTCCACAGGAAGAGCTGGATTTTCCCTGTTCAAAAAAGTGTAAACGATAAGATGTGTCAGTGCAGCACGAGGCTCCACTATCTGTGAGTCTGCCTCAACATAGTGTCAGGATACAGCAGTAGTTAAACTTTTATTTTCCAAGATACACACAAATGGTAGGTAACACGAAATATGTGCCCTGCTGAAAGTGCCAGCTTCTGGAGTGCGCTCCTTATAAAAGTAACTTTTTTGTAATCTGACAGAGGGTAGGAGCTGCAGGCTTCTCTTTGTGTGTCTCCCAGGATTCAGCACATTGCTGAATAAAAAGAGAAGTTGATTAGTGGATGCACAACTGGTGTGCCAGTTACCTCCACTGGCACTTCTCTCCAAACCACTGGGCCCCACTTTGCCACCTGTAGCTGAGCTAAAACCAAAGTCAGATTAGGAATGTTTCATGGCTCATTTTATTGTTGATTAATAATAATAGAAAATCTGGATCGCTGACAGTGGGAATGTAGTGTGTGTACCTGTGAGATATCCTGCCCTATGTATGTTTCAAAAATGAAGTGTTTGCGTGTGTGTTTTACCACATGGAGTGTAGATGTTTTGGTGTATGTGTGCGCATACCCCTGTGTCTATTTGAGGGTTTTGGTGTGTGTAGGTGTGTGCGTGTATTGATCTCATTGTTGCATAGCAGTTTGATATGGGGATGTGTTTTTAGTAGCAAGTTGCTGTAGGTGGCTTAATGAAATTTATGCTTTGATTGCGAGTTTGTTGTTCTTACTTGAGGCCTCTGAAGGTAGAGATAAAGCATTGGGTATTTTCTTAGGGGAAAGTTTGACACCCACTCTCATTAAATAATTTAAGTTATTAAAGAGGCAAGCATGCAATAGATTGGTGTTGTGAGCAAAGCAAGAAACTCCTTGTGACAGGAAGCATCCCCACTGCTGTGGTGTCCCTGTCACTGAAACCCTCAGGGTGCTGCACTTTTCTTAACCTTTCAGCTGTCTTTTTTCAAGTGTCAGAGAATATAATTTCCTTTTTAGTTTTAATAGAAAGTTATTTTAATAAGAATTGTTCTTCAAAATTTGATAATCAGCTGATTAAGCAACCAACTGGTTGGTCTGTAAAATGCAAGAATTGTGAATATTGTGCATCTTTTTTTTTTTACTCTAAAATTGGGTTATATTGCTTTAAACAGTCCAAAAATCCAGTATATCTTGTTTTAAACAAGGCTAAGAAAGCCAGAAAAACAAAAAATGCTTTCGAATTGTGCTCAATGTCATAGTTGTATTTACGGTTATTTGAAATGATCATGATTATTGGTTGGAGGGAGTGGTCCCATTGGTTGACTCCCACATTAGGAAAGTGTGGCTGGGACTTAGCATTCACCATGTTATTGATGTTAGCAATGATATGCTGTAGGAAATTTCTCCCCCTGGGATTAATAAAGGATTCTGATTCTATGACGTGCTGACTCGTTCACATATTCTCATGCTTTTTATGAACATGGGTACTCCAGACCATGTCACCTTATTATACCTAATCTAAAACACTTTTATTTGGTGGTGGAGGTTAATTTGTCCTGGATATGACTGTTTGCGAGTCTCTTTGACTCCTCAGTGGATTTTAATTTTCATTACTTTGAGTAATCCAACTAACCAATGACAGGAATACTTTCTTAGTGTACGTCATACATTAGAGTAAGCTGTGAATTATGATGGCTCTAGAGCCAGAAATGCTACTACATCATTGATATTCTGGTTCTTTAAATGTAAGGATATAAATGTACTAGCAGCACTGTATGTTGGATCAGAATATAACACATTTGAAATATGATACAAGTTGCAGAACATTTTTAATTTGTCAGGGAAAAAACAATATGAAGTGGATATGATGAGTATTTTTTTAATGTGTCAAATGATAATATGATCTTCAAAACCGATAAAATTTGAGAAGGCAAGCAACAAAAAGACAAAATTATTTGTAGTTTCTTTCAGCTTATCATGTTTACAGTGACTGTTGGCTCATTGTTTAACTGTCTGGCCTGAAACTTTTATTATTTTCAGCCAAAAAGCTCTACAAACTGTGTGCTGCCACAACACAACACAAAGGAGCATGTCCTACTTACTAGAAGTAAATATTTCACTCAAGAGTTAGTACAAACTTAAAACGAGCAAACATTAGACTCGCTTTCCACAAATGTCCAGAAATCAAATTAATGACATAGCCTTGATACAGCTAGATGTGTAAATTGAAAACTCAAGGCTATTTGGCTAAATCAGAACTTAATTCTGTCAAATTTGCAGATTTAAAGAGTTTGATGTTAGGCTATGTAGAAGTTTCCTGGATAATTTGTACTAAAGGCATTTCTGTCTTAGCCTTTTGAACACTTTAAAAATGTTGCTGATACCAAACAACAAATGTTAAATATGTCTCTCATGTCTTTCCTGTCGTTTCTCTTTAAGGTCTCAAATGTCTGGGCAGCAAAATTTGGACTTCTTTTGGAACGGAAAAACACAGCGAATGATGCACAGTTCTGCCCCCCTGGGTACACAATAACACTGCACTCATAAACATCTAAACTTAAAACCTGTCCATAGCTTCTCAGCCCCAAGATGATGTATATACATGCCCACAAACTTGTATGTGGCATCTAACTGAGGAACTGAGCTCTATTTCTATACAGGGAACCTCTGCCTACAGTGTTCAGCATGCTGCATCCTCTAGATGAGATTGCACCAGTTCTTTGTAAACCTGCAGGTATGAGGCACCCGTGCTTGTTTCTCTTTGAATGAGAACTTGTCATATTTCTGCCTGAATTCATGCATATGTTTGTTTTTTAGGCCTGTTTGAAGGCTCCCATGTGCAGTATGTGTCTGACTCCACCATGAAGATAGTGTTCACCTGCTCTCAGCCCTCTATAGTTGTATCATATGACACTGTACAAGGAATACATTCTGTTTGGGCCCTCCGCAAAGTCACCCATGATGTGAGTGATCATGCATACACCCAAGCACAATAACACACTCCGTCTTCCCTAAACTTGATTCTCTTACCTCCATCAGGAACGCTCCACTGTGCTACGGTGTCCAGCAGAACCAGTTGGCACACCGCTGGGTCTGATGGCTTCAGGCTTTTTGACTTCTCATTTGCGGAATATTTCTCGTCTTGACTCCCCTAGTGCCAGTGGGGCAACTGGGCACGGAACTGGAACAAGGTGCTAAAAGTGCTGCGTGCACATAGAGCAAATGATTGATTGACAGAAAATTCCACTGTCTAGAGCCAAGCCCTCAAATATCGAGATTTGTTGTTTTGTCATTTAGGCAGAACAATAGAGTTAGGAAAATATTCACTGGATTAGATGGCCATAAAAATAATTGTAAGTTGAAAACCTGTATTCACATAAGTTTTTGGCCAAGAAGTCAGCAGTTCAATGAAAAGCATACACGTATAATAAAGTCCACCCAAAAATAAATGTGACACAATCTATTACAGGCCTGTTTCTGAGGAAACAGGAAATTATTTAACATTCAATTCAGTTCAGTTCAAAAACTTTATTTGTCCCCTAGGAGCAGGTGGGGGTTAAGTAGGGAGGGGCTAGGGGGGCAAAAGGGGGGTTAGGAGTTAAGGAGCTGAACCGCCCTGGGAACAAAGGTGGTTCTTCTTCTCTGTGTCCTGCATCTCGGACAGTGGAGCCGCCTTCCAGATGGAAGCCACTCAAACGCAGGGAATAAAGTGTGTGAGGGGCCCTGTGGGATCCTGTGTGCTTTCTTCAAGGTTTGCTGCTCGCACATGCTGTTAATTGATCTAAGAGGTAGACCAATAATTTTGGAGCAGACCTTAACCGTGTTTTGTAGGCGGTTTCTGTTATGAAGACTGGTGGAATGGAACCAGCAGATTATAGAGAATGTAATGATGCTCTCTATAAAAGAGTAGTAAAATGTTCTTAGGATGTTCCTGCTTCAAAGGAGTTGAGCTTCCGCAGTAGGTACTGTCGCTGCTGGCATCTTCTGAGGATCTCCTCAGTGTTTGAAGTGAAACTGAGAGTATGGTCAAGTATTGTTCCCAAATATTTATACTCCTCCACAGTCTCCACTGTCTTCCTGTGTATTGTGCTGACAACTGTAGTGGCCAGCTCCCTCTGTTTTGTAGAGAAAGTGATTACCATCTCCTTGGTCTTCTTCACGTTACATTGGCAAAATATTAAATGTTTACGTGACATGAATTGTTCCATCTCTGATCTGTTGTTGTCTGACCTCATTACTGGTTTTCCTCCCCTAGTTGTGCTGTTGCTTCCAGTTCTCCTCTCCACTATAGTGCTTTGCACAGCCATCAGAACAGGATCATTACATCCTCGCCAGGACTTCACTCTCGTGTTCATTCCCCTACTATATCCAATATGGCTGCTCTCAGGTGAGTTTAGCTTAAAGCTAAAGTGGCTCATACTCTTTTTCTAAAAGCAGACTCATATAAAATGTGATAGCAGTGGACAAAATAGGTAAGGACTGAAAAAATAAACTGTAGCAAGGACATACCACCAGAGGACAAAAAATTCTTGTGTGTGCTTTATCTATTTTGTCATCCACTGTCCTATCTCAGCCGTGCCCACTCTCCAGGCATGGCAGCCCCATCCTTTTCAGGTGCCGCTCGTTTCAACACGTCTTTGCATAGCCTGTCCCCCAGGGGGCACCATGGCTTGCTAGCCTCTCCCAACAGCACAGTCAATGAGACAATGCTGGTTCCTGAGATGGAGCCCATCATACCTGACCTCTGCATGGAGCAGCTGTGGAGTGAGGCAGTCACTGCTGGCTCTCACAGGTAATTAGCAGCTCCGAACTCTAACTGACTTCAAAGCTCTTAACCATTTCTAGCTTAAAGGTTGCTTTCAAAAAATTCTGAATTACTTCTAAGCTTGTAGCTCTTTGTTGTGATGGTAAATGTGAGATTACTGCAGATAAATGAAAAGGTGTTCACTAGTTTTCCTTTATTTATCTGTAAAATGTAGACTTTTTAAAGAGATTTTTTATAAGCTTTTCTTTTGCTGCTTTTGATTGTTCTAGTTTAGTTCCTGCTGCTGTTTTACATGAGTTTGTACTTTTTTTGCAGGGAAATGAGCAGCCAGGCATCTAAAGTATTCTTGACTTCTGATCTCTGTGAGAACCGCTATTTGTGCTTACTGGTCGAGTCTCATCAACAACTCAGGTCAACAAACATGCACACTTGTATCCTTACTTCATTCAAATTAAATGTTTATTTAGAGTCCTTATAAAGCACTAATTTTTCTTATTGTTTATTACTATTTATATTACTCAAAATGGTGAAAACTTCACCTTTCTCTCCAACTTTTCTTCATTGCTCTTGATCTGAGTTTACAAGTTAACTAATTTTTTTCATTATCATTGTTTCCACAGATGTGTCAAGTTTATTGAAAGCAACGATACCTCCCAGCTCATTTTTCCCTCTGTTACAACCATCCCTGCCAAAGATGCAGAGCCTTTACAGGTATATTACAAAAGTTTAACTTTTTAAAGTTTACAGGGAAAGGGAAAAGCACAATAGTCATATTATATGGTACACAAGAACGATCTAGCAAAATCTATTACAGTTACTATGTCAAACAATGTTAAGTACAGTTAAAATAATGATTTTTTTTTCTGCCTTATTTGCCCGTTTTAGAGCCTATGCGTTTTCCTGTTAATTCTGCCCATTTGATTAAAAAAGTGTTTTGTTTTTTTTAGTCAGTTAAACCCAAATTATAAAATTAAATTAAAGTAACAGATATTGACCAAAGTTTTGTACAGCTAAAAAAATAAAATAACAAAACAATAGAACAGATTTAAAGAAGAAAACACAGAATGAAGGACATGACTAAAACACAGGTACAAAGTAATCCAGATTATCTGGTTTAAAAGCCAAAGAACAAAGTAAGTTTTCAAACATGTTTTGAAAACATTTAATGAGGGGGAAGTCATCATATGGAGGGGCGGTTTGTTCAACAATTTAGAAGTGGCAGCAAAGGCCTGATCTCCTCATGTTTTAATCTGGACCTTGGATCAGCTAGGAGCGTTGGATTACCAGTGGGCGTGTGCAGCATTTAAAGATCAGAGGGACACGCTGACCCACGCAATAACTTAAAATCCAACAATAAAATCTTAACGTCGGTTCTTAAATCAATTACTTTATTCAGGAAAACCCCTGCAGGCTCCTCTTCCACAGCAAATTGTTGCATGGGTGGCATAAAGTTGTGAACATTGTAAACATTCTTACTTAATCCTCTTTATCTCATCTGGATGATTACAAGTTCTGCAAAATATAATTAATGTTTTCCTTGCTACTTGCAGGAACCAGTATGTGTATATTTAGCTATATGAGAGAAATCTCTTCCTCAGAGGACTTTGTTATAAACTGTCATTAGACCAGAAACTTGTCCAGCTAGTCTTATCATAACAATTTTGAACCGTACTGTGCGACAGTATATGAAACTGAAATTTTTCCAATCATTTAAATAGATTTCAGTTCCAGTTTACTTATTAGCTGACAGCTTGTAAGTTGCTTTTATATTTTGTCTTTTTAGAAAAAGTTGTAGTAGATAGTTTTTGTATGTTTGATAAAAGAAAGTACCTTTGGCTGCTCCCTTGTATTTCCCCAAAGGGTCACCACTGTGCATGAATCTGCATAGGTATTTTATGCTAGATGCCTTTCCTGATGGAATTCTCCCATTGTAGAAGAGGCTTGTCTCCACCTGGGCTTGAACCTCACCAGAACTTCCTTGAGGCCATTTGAAAGTCCTCCTCTGTACCCTCTCCAAACTTCTCCGACACCAATTTCTGCAACTCCTCCCACTGTTGCTTCTGCAACTATGGAGGCTTCTGCCCTTCTGGCCCTCTGATAGCCATCTGCAGACCCTCACTACTCAATTGGGTTTGCAAGCGTGCTCACAAGTTCTAGCATCTAACATGAATTTTTGATGATTTCCTTAGTATTCTGTGATTGGAAACTGAAGGTTTTATTTAAACAACTGTTTAAAGTATGGCTTGAGAAATTACAATGGACAGTTTTTACTGATATTTTAATTACATTAAAAGCATTGCTGACAACAAAACTTTGGTCCTAAGAATATAGATGCCATGCTGGTTCTGGAGGCCTGTGGCAGTTTGGTGCTCTACACAGGAATCACCAGGGTAAGTGCAGACTGAAGCCACCAAGACTATAGCCATGATACACAGCTGTCTCCTCTTTGCTTACTGTCGATAACAGTTAATATTTAAGGTGTGATGAATCACAACTTTACTTTATTGGTGGTCCTCTAGGTCAGTAAGGTTTTTGTCCCGGGCCTGTTGTCACCCACCTTCAGCCTAACCAACCACCTCCCTCACCGCAGCACTCCAGTGGAGACTGTCAGCACACCAGCCAATGCTGGCAGTAGGCACCTCCAAAGACTGGATGAGGTATTGACAAGTGTTGTAAATGTACTGGTTTTTTTGCATGTTTAAGTTTCCATCCTCAAGTCTATTTATTTATGTACTATACAGCACCTCTGTTGACTCTTTTTGTTTACTTCTTTTCTTTAACCCATCTCCTTCAGGATGCCATGCCTTCACCAGTAACAGGGCTGAGGAGTATAAACATTAAACCCCATGAAGCTTCCTTTTTGGAGGATTACACATTTCAACAAGCCACACCCTACATCCATGCGTTGCGCGATCCTGTCTGCAACCGGGTTACTCTGGTAGGTTTTAGGTGTCTTTTCAAATGAAAAAACAAATTAACTTTGGCCTATTGCCAACAGACAGTATTGTTTAGGTTTCTTTCTAGCAATGGCTAATGCATGCAATACATATCTACAGTTGCACCTGAGGCTGTTGAAATGTAGGCGTATGCAGGTCTTGTAACATCTCCACTCCTCTA
Organism: Etroplus canarensis; assembly: GCA_015106775.1. Lineage (NCBI taxonomy): Eukaryota > Metazoa > Chordata > Actinopteri > Cichliformes > Cichlidae > Etroplus > Etroplus canarensis. The sequence goes on along the minus strand of VUQH01043108.1, from coordinate 4,476 downwards.
ACGGTTTTTTTGGTGGGAGTTAATGAAACTAAATCGGCAAAGTACACCATATGTGAAATTTGTTGAACATGTACCTAAATGCCAAATTGACTACACATGCTTCATATTGATACTTAGTTGCTTCTAAGGATTTCTTATGATTAAAGTAGAAGAACAAAGTGCAGGGCTGTATGTTTAAAAAAAAATAATTTTTAGCTTTATAGCTGAAAGAGTTTGAATTTCTTTTACATCTTAAGTATGTATGTTTCAGCACTTATAGTTTGATCAGGTGTACACAAGTGATTATTGAGGGACAAATGTAGGCAGACGATGAGAAGTGACTCAGGTGTTAACATAGTGGAGAGTAAAAATGCATCAAATTAAACTTTGGACTGACTATTGCTGCACGTATGGTAATTCACAGGACACAGCATAGTGAGAGTCTCCCTTAAAATGTTGTTTCTTTAGTCTGTAATGTTTGTATATATCTGCACAAGTGATTCAGGCCTATTCATATTTGTGAATGACTGGCACTGACTGACAAAACAAAGCTGTTTGTGTTTCCGTCTCTTGGGTTAATCCTGTCAGGCTTGGTCTGGACACACTCTTCAGCTCCAGGACTTTATAGTATTCTCTCACTCACACACCAGCAGAGCATCACATTTCTTTCTCTCATACGTCAGTAGAAAACATTCTGTCTGCAGGCTGCTGCTCTTTTGACTTTGTTCATTGAATTTCTCTTTGAGCTCTCGGCGAGTCCATCTAAAGACTAATTGTTCCTTATGCAGTTTGCTGGAGTTTTTAAAGGACCAGCTCCTGTCGATTTTTACATCAGGGTTTCTCTTATGAAAAGATGACAAGAACACGACGAAACCCGCTGGAGAAAATGTGACATGTGGATTTGGTCTGTTTTTTCAGCTATAACACAGCTATTTGAAATCAGAATCAGAATACTTTATTAATCCTCGGGGGAATTACTTTACTTGATGACCGAAATATTCTGTGATATGCAATTAGAATCCTATTGAAAAACAGTCAGAGCTGCTTGTTTTCAGTTACCTGTTCAATTATTTTCCAGGTCATGATATTAGCTATGTAGTGATGATATTAGCTGTAGTGTGATGGAATTCTACCATTTCCAGGTGTATTTCAGACAGCGTGAATGTGAAATTTTACCATTATTATTGACCAGGGTATGAATGTGGAACATTTTTGTCTGACTCGTTTAAAAAAAAAAAAAAAAAAATCTTTTATGCATATTCCATGCAAACTGGCAATAGCCGACTCTTTCCTGGTATGCTTAATATTGTTGCTTTTGGTCAGCATCAAAAATAGACAGAATTTCCAATTACAAATTCAACTTTAATTGCAAGAACGTAACCACTGCACTACCGAGATGCTATTCTGAAATTTAAAAAAGGAATTCAAAACCTTATGAGTACAGGGGGTATATAGTTCCCAGAACAATTGGATATACGTAACTTGCTGCACCAAAAGTTAGTTATATATAGTTTCAAGAAAAGAATCCTTGAATTTATAGTGTAGTGGTCCCCAACCTTTTTTTGTACCAGGAATTGGTTTCATGCATGAAAATTTTTCTGCAGACTGGGTAGAGGCACGGGGGCACCAATAACAAAAACCTTTGTCAGTTCATAGTCTGTAATCTGAATACAACAATTACACTTTATATAAAGAAGGTACGTGACTTGTGCAGTGTTTGCTTCCAGTCCTGTTGTGTTGCTAATAGTTGCTAATTGCTCGTTCTATCCCGGAAAAGCTCTTCAATGAATTTTATTTTTGGCTTATTTTATTTCAAGGGTTAGCTTGTGTCGCTGATTCATGAAACGACGTTCCAGAGTGAAGTGCGGGTAGTGAGATGAAGGCGGAAACAGTCGTTTTTCAAAATAAGATCTGGAAGAAGAAAAATATAGCTAACATTTTAACCACAAAATTTTTTCTTTGCGGTCCAGTACCAAATGATCCACAGACCGGGGGTTGGGGACCCTTGGTGTAGAGACTTCTTTAGCATTAGCAACCTCCATCAACTCTTTGTGAGACTTTCACATTGATGGGAAGAATTTTTGGACCAGTGGCCCTCGTGTAACTGGGATCAACCATTCAAAGCAACAGACAATGAAGAAGAGCGTGCAGGCAGGGTAGAGTGGTGGTGACAGAAGTATAAAAGCAGGAGCAAAAGGGAAGGTTTACAAGACAGTAGTGAGACCTGCCATCATGTGTGGTTTGGTGATGGTTGCATTGACAGTTAAACAGGAAGCAGAGCTGGCGGTAGCAGAACTGAAGATGTTGAGATTTTCGCTGGGAGTAACCGGGATGGACAGGATTAGAAATGAGTACATCAGAGGGAAAGTGCAAGTTGAGAAGTTTGGAGACAAAGTCAGTGAGGCAAGGCTGAGATGGTTTGGACATGTTCAGAGGAGGGATAGTAGATGTATTGGACAAAGGATGCTGAAGATGGAGCTGCCAGGCAGGGGGAAAAGGGGAAGCCCACAGGGTTGGTTTGAGGGAAGAGGATGCAAGGAATAGGGTGATATGGAGGCAGTTGATCCGCTGTGGTGACCCCTAACGGCAGCAGCCAGAAGCAAAAGAACAAGGGCCTCATGTAACTGTTAAAGTTTTAGTGTTTCTGGCTTGTCTTTATTAAACCTGAAATTCCTTGTTATCTGAAATGGATTCAAATCAGGTCGCTGGAATTAACCATTCTGATACCTGTTATTTTTCTTTCTTAAATCCTCTGTTATTGCTTTACTAGTGTTTTTTTGTCTTGTTGCATCACCCAAATTCTCCTAAGCTTCAGGTCAGTACTGCCCTGAAATCTATCCTTACAATTATTTTCTTAATCATTTATTCAATTCAGGATCACATTTTGAGCTGGAGTTGTCATTGGCCGTGAGGGCTGCACCCTGGTCAGGTTGCAAGTGTATCACAAGGCTAAGACAGAGATAAAGTAAATGGTTCACACATTCACGATAAAATCAGACATCAGAAAGGCTTTGACCTGGTATACAAAATTCCTTGATACAATTTACAATTCATTGTTCTCTCAAGTAAAGGTGCAAGGCATCTAGGTCCTAATACAACCATCCACAAAGCATGATGCTCCCTCCACCATGCCTCACAGTTGGATTGAGGTTTTGGTGTTTGTGTGCACTGCCATTTTTTGCCTCTAACCGTTTTTGCACTTTGGGGTTGCGTAACGACAAAATATATTTCAAGAAGTTTTGTTGAACATTCCTCCAGGTGGTCTTTTGTACACATGGAATGTGTGGCAGTGTTTTCTGATGAGCTAAAGCCATGGCTTCATTTCTGTTCTTTTTCTTTCAAAACCTTTCTTACTAACTGTTCTTTCTTATAGTGGACAAGTGAAAAAGTATTTTAGAAACTTTTGCTCAGGGTGTGATCTTTGTAAAGAGCAGTAGAACTGACTGTTTGATTAAATGTTATTTGCTCTTGAATTTATCTGGTATACCTGGAAGCAGTGAATTATAACACACCAGTTACTTTTTCTGTTAAGCTGAACTCTAGTCTGTCTTTTCTGTTTAGGTGTATTATTATTTTTGTTTTTACAAACAGTTGTTTTGCACTAATAATAAATTGATATGAAATTGGAGTAAAAGTGTGTAATCTGAATCCATGTGCAATCTTTCTCTATCTCTAGGAGCTAAGCAGTGACACAATGCTGAGGATTTCTATCCCAGAGATTGCTACTTCAGAGCTAGGTGAGACACACTCACACATGCAGAAGATTTTAAGATGACACAAACAAAAAAAAAACATTGTGTGCTACACAGTTCTTATGGTGTGATATTACAGCCAACAATGTTGGTGTGTACATTTTAAGGGAGCCCACACACAGGTGGCTCAGTCAGCGCAGTGAGATCCATTAATTAGGTTTGAGAGCCTCTCTGCTTTACTGCACATTGATGTATCTTGATGCACTGAGGATGCCATTACAAGACAGACACACACACGGACATGTAAGCACACAGCATCCAAGTGATGATGATAAATTTACTACATTAGTCAAGTTTCTCTCCACTCTCAAACCCTTTTTACTAAGTTTTAATTTCTTTAGTTGGTTTAATGTTTTTAAACATGGTGGAATCATCTTCTTCTTCTTTCGGCTGTTCCCATTAGGGGTCGCCACAGCGGATCATCTGCCTCCATCTCATCCTATCCCTTGCATCCTCTTCCCTCACACCAACCCTCTGCATGTCCTCCTTCACTACATCTATGAATCTTCTCTGTGGTCTTCCTCTTCTCCTCCTGCCTGGCAGCTCCATCTTCAACATCATTTGTCCAATATATCCACTATCCGTCCTCTGAACATGTCCAAACCATCTCAGCCTTGCCTCTCTGACTTTGTCTCCAAACTTCTCAACATGAGCTGTCCCTCTGCTGCACTCATTTCTAATCCTGTCCATCCTGGTCACTCCCAGCGAAAATCTCAACATCTTCAGTTCTGCCACCTCCAGCTCT
>VUQH01043106.1:0-19744 GCA_015106775.1 Etroplus canarensis | reverse complement strand
CTCTCTCACACTAACACACACACACAAACACACACACACACACACACACACACACACACACACACACAGACAGCCTTGGGCAGAAGTGTACTGTACTCAAGGTAAGTTTCCAAGTCAAGTAGTCAGTAACCTTTCTTATCCGCATCAGTTCATTTTGCATTTAATTACCTGTTCCAACAGAAAGGCCACTTCCATTACATAGTATAGTGTATGTACGGTGTCTATGTGAGTGTATTTGTGTGTGTGTGTGTGTGTGTAAGGGAAAAACATTTCTATTTCTTCTCTGTGTTTATGCGTGTTCATGTTTATGTATGTCTGAATTCACGTGCTGCTCTACTAGCAGTGTTTAAAGGTCTAATAGCTACAAGGATTGATTCAGCCTTCTAAAGGTTAACTTACACTGTTTGGACTGTACAAGTGTTTGTGCAAATATATCCATGTTTATGAGCACAGTTTTGCTATGTTTGCAGAGCTGAAGAATAAAGTAATTGACACTGTTGAACCCCTCACCTTCACATTGCTTGTAGGTATATGTATTTACTGTTTGGAAATCTTAAGATAATGAAGTGTTTGAAGATAAACTTACTCAATTGTATTTTAAGTGGTAATCTTGGGTTTTTAGAATTTGAATGTGAAGTTTAATTTTTTTTCCAGCAAAATATGTCTCTTCTTTAGTCAGGACTAGTAAAAGCTCCTCTAGCTCTCAAGTTCCATCAGAAGTTCCTTATGAAAGCGCACTCACAAATCAGTGTTATGCATACATGTACACCACCAGCCAGTTTATTAGCTACACTTTGCTAGTACCAGATTGGATCTCTTTTTGCCTTCAGAACTGCTGTAATTCTTTGTGGCGTAGATTCAACAAGGTGCTAGAAACTTTCCTCAGGGATTCCAGTCCATATTGACATGATAGCATCACACAGTTGCTGCAGATTTGTTGGCTGCACATCCCCGAGGTGAATCATTTGTTCTACCACATCCCAAAGGTGCTCTGGTGAATTGAGATTTGGAGACAGTGAACTCGCTGTCATGTTCAAGAAACTAGTTTGAGATGATTTTGAGCTTTGTGTCATACACTGTTCACTGTTATTATAAAGAGATGGACATGGTCATCAACAATACTCAGGTAGGCGTTAGCATTTAAGCGATTCTCAGCTGATACTAAAGAGCCCAAATTACACCAAGAAAACACCCCTCACACCATTACACCACCACCCTGAATTGTTGATACAAGACAGGATGGATACATGTTTTCATGTTGTTCATACCAAATTCTGACCCTACTGTATCAATGTCGCAGTAGAAATCAAGACTCATCAGACCAGACAACCAACGTTCCCTCTAAGCTGCGTGCTCAGGCAATCACACACTGCTCCGGCATCCTCCGCACACAGCAAATCTATGCAGTGCGCATGCACGCGGGAAGTCTATGCAGTGCACATGCGTGCAGCAAGTCTATGCAACGCACATGCAAGCGCACAGCTTAGAGGGAACGTTGCAGACAACCCTTTTCCACTCTTCTATTGTCCAATCTTGGTGAGACTATGTGAATTGTAGCCTCAGTTTTCTGTTCTTAGCTGACATGAGTGGCATCCGGTGTGGTCTCCTGCTGCTAGCCCGTCTGCTTCTTGACTATATGTCTAAATACATGAAGTTGCTGCAGTATGATTGGCTGATTAGTTACTTGTGATAATAAGCAGTTGATCAGGTACACTTCATGAAGTGAATGTGATATTAGATACTGTCTCATATAGCATCCCGTAAATCCTGTTGCAAAATTGCTAGCATGACATGATTTAGTGTCTGTGAACAAAAACTAAGATAATTATAAAACTTTAGCAAAACTATTTTAGCTTGATGTAACAAAAATGTAAGCTTTAAAAGATTGTATTTTTTGAAAATGCTGGTCAATTCTTTTATTCAGTTTGCGACAGGCTCACATGACCTCTTGAGGTGACCCCTTAAAGGTGCTTCAATCTTGCTACATTAGGTGTAAATTTTACTGTTTGTGTTATAATGAATGCTTTCTTTGTGGCTTAAATTTGTTTCTCAGTGAATTCCCAACAATTTACTGTGTTACTGTTGTTAATTAAATAAACTAGAATATACTGTAGAGTTAGAAGGTGTTATTACAGCTTGTAATTTGTAAGGGTTAAGTACACTAAATTATATTTCCATTATGAATTATGAATTGAAAACATACAATAGATTGTGAACAAAGGGTAAGAGATACTTGACACCTACATATTCTACAGCCTCTGGAGGCCTCCAAGTCCTTGAAGACCTTGGTATTCATGTAGTTGTTGGGGGGTTGTGTTGCTTAGTACACACAATAGCCCAGCTTGGTGGTGCAAAAAGAAAAGAAAAAGTCATAGACTGGTGCGTGGTTTTTTAACCAAATGGTAATGCACTGTGTGCTAAATATGTTAAATTTTTTATCATTTTTAAGAAACACCACCACTGCCAAGCCATTGTTTTACAGACACCAGTAAGTGATGCCAGTTAAGCTGTGTGTTCTGGAAGTAAATGTTTTGGAATCAGAATCAGAAAAAGGAAATTTAGCATACTTTCTTCACTGAAATAGAATTTACTCAGGCACCTGAGATATTTTAGGGATACATGCAGTATTCCTAAAGCATGTTTGCTGATATAGAAGAAATGATAGAATGTAAGGTGTGTGCACATGTGTGTATGGGTGTGTGGGTGGGGGTGCACTACTCAGTAGTTGATACCTGGGGTTATAAAGGCAGAGTGGACTGCAGACTCATTTTGTTAGAGGAGAGAAAACATGATGGTGTTGATCTTGGCCCTGGGGAGACTCTAGGGTTCACATCACTGTGTGGTGGAAATAATTATGCACACACAAACACACACACACATACACACACAGTCCTGCAGAAAATCACCTAACAGTAATGTGTGAGAGGAAATGTTTAAATGTGTAGATGGATTAGCATTTAACCCTCTACATTCATGAACAGAAATGAACTCAGACATGCTTGCTTCAGGTGCATTTACTGACTTGTTCCCAGATCACCAGTCATGGCAGCAAACCCCCCCCCACTCCCACCCCCATACACACAGAAACACACACACACACACACACACACACACACACACACACATCCCCATGGAGCCTAAAGCTTCCAAACGAGTGATCAGTCTTAACAGTGACTGATGCCTCACCTTGCTACCTGCCACTCAACCTTTTACTCTGTAAGCTTCAGGGTGTGTGTGACAGTGTGTGCATGTGTTTCTGTGTGTATGACCTTTACTTTCTATGTTATCCAGTTTTACAGGAGGGAATACTTTCTCCACTTCATGTTCTGATGTACTCCTGGAACTAAATTGTCCCTTTTGCACTGCGGTCTTATTGACACATTTATTGTATGAATGACATCAAGCAAATTTTGTTTTTTACAGCATTAAGTCCATGAATGCATATAGTATGTAGTTGGGATGTGAATCATTCCCCAGTATAGATTTTTGCAGCTGTAATAGAGATGATGCCTCCAGTTTAGAGTGTTTGATTTTGAACATTTTTAGATTTTTTTTTACCTTGTTGTCTGCACCACACATCCTGTTTAGACTTCCACTACTGTCACTCAGTGTGCTAGTATTTACAGAGCAGGGGATTACTTTATATCATTGTTGAGTTTTATATTTCCATCTGTCAAGACAATGGTGTGATAAATTTAGACAATCCCCCTCCTGCTCTTATTTTGAAAGTTCACTTATTACTAATCAGGCAACTCATGTCCTTCCTATCTAGTGTTTCCCTACAGCAGGCTGGTCCATTGCTTATGTGGCAATCCTCTGTGTTGATTCTTGCTCCATGGTGGGACAGACTCCAACTCCACCATCTTGGACTGCATAGTGGTGGTATCCTCGTTCTATTTCTTGTTCTTCTGTTATGATGCCAGCTAGAAAGCCACTCTAGCCGGAACTCACAGCAGGTGGGGGGCTGGTGAAGCTATTCTGTACCTCACCAAGGCTGCAGAGCAGAACGAGGACCACCAACACCAGTTGTAGTCCAAGATGGTGAGTTGGAGTCTGTCCACAGGATGAAAAGGCATCTATTTATTGCTGCATTTTTTATTATTACTGTTATCATTATTATTATTGATACTTTACTTAAAAAAATCTTTTAAAAAAACATGGGTGTGCTTACTTTTGCACGCAAGCACACACACACACACACACATACGCGCTTGAATGTGTGCATGCAGTGGCACCTCTTACGTTGCTACTGCCACAAATAGACTCTAATTTTGTGGAAAGTACTGATTAGCATTTTAAGTGGTGTCTTCTTACTCTCTGTCCTATCTAGGCCAAATCAACTGCAATAATAATAATAATAGTAAACCATTTTCGAAGTTTGTTAAGCATGAGTGTCCGCTAAAGGTATGTTCATTATTACTTTTATGCACTGTTCAGTGGAATCATGTTTTTCATCTTGGTATTTAAAAGGAAATGTGAAAGTGGATGACCTATGGTAACAGCTGTAGTAGTGAAGGTTTAAATGTATATTATAGCTATCCTACATACCTACAATACATATTATGTGAGTTACCAAAGCTGAATGAATAAAACCTGGGAATAAATACAAGCTGTCTCTTTGCACACGGCACCCCAGCAATACTAGAGCTGGTAATTCTTACTTTATTGGTATTTTGACTTGAATGCAGTTTACTGTGATCATACAGAATTTCTGGGTAAATCTGAGTAGTTACATAAGCACAGAGGATACCTCAAACTGCAGTCATATTAATTTTCTGCTTTTTATGCACATATTTCACTGGATAAAAGGAAAGCTCTAATCTGCTAGTGATGCAAGGGGAAAAATCAGATTACCATCAAGCCATTAGGATTTATCCCCTAGGGAGAAAAAGAAATGCATTTACAAACTTTGATATTAATCCAATAGTTGTTGTTGTGTTTCCGTCTTGGCTAAAGGGGTGGACCAACTTACTGGCACTGTCATGCCACTAGTGTCGCTAAAATATGTCACTTTAAACATTGTATCTGTTTAATTGAGACATATAATTTTCATATGTTGTACAAGCCTCTCTCACCATGGAGGGTTGCATCAGGAAGGACATCTGGAGTAAAAACTAATTACCATTGTAGATTAATCCACCGTGGCGACCCCTTGGAGAGAATACAAGAGAGCAGCCAAAGGTACATAATACAGTACAACATAAACAACAGGTTGCCTTGAAATGTAAGTGAATAAAAATCCCTTTTAAATCTACTGAAACCTTTTTTATAAGAAGCAGTATTATCAGTACTAATGTGGCATATCTTCTTTCTCTTTCAGCTGCTCCCTATAGGGGTCACTACAGCAGATCATCTCACCCTATCTCTTACATCTTCTTCTGTCACACCAACCCTCTTCCTGTCCTCCTTCACTACATCCATGTACTTTCTCTGTGGCCTTCATGATTTCCTACTGCCTGGTAGTTCCATCTTTAACATTCTTTGTCAAGTACCCTCCCTCCTTTGCACCTGTCTAAACCATCTCAGCCTTGCCTCTCTGACTTTGTCTCCAAACCGTTCAACCTGAGCTGTTCCTCTGACGCATTCATTTCTAATCCTGTCCATCCCGTTAAATATTGCACATGAAAAAATTTATTTCAGCATAAACATAATGATCACGACTCGTGGCATAACTCATCCTTGATATGTCAAATTGCCTGATTCTGTGGCCTTGATGTAATCTATTCCCTTGATTCTGGCATTAAAACTTACATGCTTATTTCAGCTGACCTGCCACAGGCATACTGCATAAATTATTGCAACACTATTCAAAGCTCTATTACTAACAGCCAATTTCTCCTTAATTCAATGAAAATTGCAATTAAGGAAATAGGGGTATGCATTTGTTCTGCTGATTTTCATTGACACATGCATTTCCTCCTCCCATTTTAAGTACTTCAAAGATAGTTATTTTGACAGATGTACAACTTTGTCTCTGTCCAAAAGAATCAAATGATGTGATGCCATTTCATCTTCAGCCTAAATGTCACAAGCCTGTTCACTGTTCAGTATTAGAATTTAGTTCGAGGTGTAGCCCACTATGAAGGGACCTTTACGTTAGTCATTGTGTGCATTGCTGCAGGCTATGTCCCCCTGTCCAGCAATGACAAGTTAATATGCTGCTTTGCACAGTGGAGCTAAACAGAGACTTGCATCTGAGTCATTAAATTCTACCCAATTTGCCATGATCATTTGGAGATTATTGCAATATGACTCAATTTCTCAATAACATTTTGTTTCAATATTGAATTATGTTGCAATGACAAGGTAGTCATGATCTGATAATTATGTGATCCAGCTATGACAGGCAAATGATCATCTGTGATTTTGTCAGGTGCGCAATCAGGGACACTTTATTGTGGCTTTAGTGCAAAACTGGCTGATTTTAATTTTTTAAACAATGGTTAGCACTGTATATAGATGAAGCCTTAGGGTTGCATTTGGAGTCATAGTCTACAACGTGCACTGCCAATATCATATGCTTAACTGAAAAGGCAATGCAATATTTAGATTAGTCATGTTTCATAAACTACTAAAAATCAAAATTTGATATTGACAACATATTTTCTTTAATTTCTACCCCTCTGGTTGTGCAGAAAGCTATACCTTCAAATATTTAAGCATGTAAGGGTCTTTTCACTACCTTCAGCTTTAGCCTCCAACTGGGCATAACCTTTATTCCATGATAGTATTTATTTTGTCATTTTCCTGCAGCAAGCCTGCTGTCACTTGCCCTGGCCTGGATATCATTTACAGAGACTGTGGAAGTGACACCAAAATGACAGGCTAATTTTGCTCTCCTTATAGACCATCTTGTCCTGTCTGTCACTTTGCAAAGCACAGACTTTGTGGCCACTTATGGCATTAACTTAGCTCAAGATCACAGCTGAAGGACATATTACAGTTGAGTTTGACCCTGGGTGATAATTACGAATGTTTGCACTGCCCACTACCTAAACAGTTCAGGCTGGGTTAGCCAAATTATTTGAGTTGTGTTTTTTTAGTTGAATTGCTGTCTAAATTCAGATGAGGTTTGACAATTGAAGAAATCTGAAATTAAACTATTTCATAATATTTTGATCTTGTGAAATTCTTTGTTAGGTTGAGTCCATTAATTTAGATTTTAAGATTCAGATTAATTCAATCACGTGAGCTGATTCAGACTGTTATATTTCATCTTCTCCACTTACCTCCAGCTTTGAAACACTGTCTTTTCTCTATATTTCCTTCAGGATTACAGGCCTCAGTCTGGGCAGTAAAACTGCCAGTGCAGTCAGCCGGGAAGGCTTTTCTGTTGCCAAGAGTATAATGAGAAGTAAAACCACAAGTAGACCTGCAAAAACTGAATTAACAAGACTTGTGAGTTAGAAACATAAGTCAAGAAAATAAACTTTGAACCATCCTGAACCATTGTTTAGTTGTGATAAGCTCAACCTGCTGGGTACTTCTGGTGAAGTAACTGAGCATTTTTTTCTCCACCCACCTCTTTTGACCCCTTATGCATTTATCGGCCACTAAATGTCGTTAAATTGTTCTCTCTCCCACAGTCTGTGTTGTCCTTGTCTCACTATGCTCTCCTTTCTCTCTTCTCTTTCTCCCCGTCAACTGGTTGAGGCAGATGGCTGCCCCTCTCTGAGCCTAGTTCTGCCAGCAGTCTCTTCCTGTTAAAAAGGAGTTCTTCTTTCCTACTATCACCAAGTGCTTGCCAACAGGGGATTGTCTGATTGTTGGAGTTTTCTCTCAAATATTGTTGGGTCTTTATTTTGCAGTATAAAACACTTTGAGGCAACTGTTGTTATAAATTGGGGCTATATAAATAAAATTGAACTGAACTGAATAAAGTCATTAAAATTAAAGCACATCAATAGCAGCAGGTGTAACAGGCAGGATGGTACCAAAAAAGTCCAGAAAAACCTTTGGCGTAAAATTCAAAGATGAATCTAACCAAACAGCAGAGGTAATAAAACCACTGTTGATTGGTTAGATGGTTAGTGGTTGGAATTGAACTACTAGTATTAGGTGGTACTATCTTGATTTAGCATCTTTTGGCTCCCTTGGGTCCTAAAACACCTGCTACTTGCTCCGGTGTTCTGTCCAGTTACCTGATGTGTGCTGTTAGACAGTCCTCCTTGTTTTTACATGCTACGTAGATTCATAGACAAAGCTACACCATTTCACACAACTCTCACAACTCTCACAGTATCTCTTTTTAAAACATCCTATCAATTACTCACTTAGTAACATCAGAGTGACTCTATTAGTAAGCTTAAGAGTGGTAGCAATGAAATGTGCACCTTGGGAAATCTGTGGACTTTTAAATTTCAGGACCATCTGACCTTCATTCATTTATTTGTTATACTGTAAAGTTTGACAAGGTTTTGGCATTTTAGAAGGTATGGAGAATATTCCCTTTAGGATTAGGATTTCTCCCAGCAATGCCCTCTATTCCAATATCAAAGAAAAAGCTGTTCCCATACCTCACAACACGTGCTGCATTATTAAATTCACTGTGACTGTATCATAATACAAACACACTTCTTTGTGAGTGTGCTTGAGGCACAAACTGTAATCATGAATATTTTACATAAATTATAACTACACAGTAAATGACTTTGGACTTCCATGGGGGGACATAAGCCCACTGCTGTTAAAAAAATGGATGAACTGGATTTATGACACAAACACAAACAAACAAACAAAATAACAAACGTATAACTGTGAAAATCAAGGGCATGCTATAATTGATTCATTTCAAATTTCTCATTTGTATAATTGTTTGTAGCCAAAACTGTGACTGATTACAACCCAAGTTACAGTGACACAGACTTGCCATACAAACTGCAAAACACTGCCTGATGTCACTTTTACCCAACATACAATGAAAGTAAATGATTCTCTCATTCTTCTTCTTCTTCTTCTTCTTCTTTCGGCTGCTCCCGTTGGGGGTCGCCACAGCGGATCATTTATGAATCCGCATATTTGATTTGGCAAAGTTTTTACGCCGGATGCCCTTCCTGACGCAACCCTCACCATTTACCCGGGCTTGGGACCGGCACTAGGAGTACACTGGTTTGTGGGCCCCTGTGGCTGGTTTCTAGGCAGTGTCGCCTGATGGCTTAAAAATCAAGCACATTCAGCCATGGTTTCTGACCTTGCCCTTTACACACCAAGATGTCAATGAATTCTCTGAATCTTTTTACAATATTATAAATTGTAGACATCGAAAGGCCTAAATTCCATCCAGTCTTGCACTGAGAAACGTTCCTTTTGACCTGACTAACAATTCTCTCATGAATTTTGGCAGAAAGGGGTGAGCCACAACCCATCCTTGCTTGCAAAGACTAAGCCTTTGATAGATGCTACTTTTATACCCAATCATGATGCCTTACCTATTACCAGTAAACCTGCTTAATGTGGCATCTCCCATAGCGATGTTACTGCATTTAAATATTTTGTGCTCTGTTCAGTCGTATTTTAACTCCTAACTTTTGTTAAGTGTGTTGCAGGCATCGAATTCTAGATTTCAAAATAGTTAAAAAAACATAATTAAAATGGTCAGGAAAAGAGTTGCAAATATTTTCTTTGTACTTTTGTCAGTTAAATAAATGTTTATGTGAACTAAGAGCACAGATTTCTGTTTTTATTGCATTGTGGATAATATCCAAACTTTTCTGGAAATGTGGTTTGTATTTTTCGATTCCAGGTGGGGACACAAACCCCTCCCATCAAGGAAGGTTGCATCAGTAAGGGCATCTGGTGTAAAATCTCTACCAAATCACTGATGAGGATTAATTCACTGCAGTGGGGAATGCTTGGGGAAATGCAACGGGGCAGCCGAAGGTGCATTTTTCTTTTCCTTCAACATCAAGAAAATGCCTTCAATAACTATTCTAAAGAGTAAAATATTTTCTCATTGTTTTATTATTATTTTCTTTTCATTTTCTCTCGTAACAGTAACAGCCAATCAAGGTACTAATAAATAAGAAAAAAACATCATTAGTATGATCCTGTACCATGCGCCAATATCAGCAGCAGGAAACATAATTGTGCTGAGTGGCACAAGAAAAGATGAATGAGAGATGCATTTCCACTTTCTACTTGGAAACAACTGTAAATATTGCCAGGGACAAAGCCAAAATTCACTGGCTGCTACCCACCACAAGCAAACAGCATAAAAAGAAAAGGCTAGAAAATGATGTTGTTGGCCTTTCACAACTGTCTTAAAAATTATACTTTCGGAGTGTACAGCAAGCTTCACTCATAGTATGCAAAGATTGAGAGAGACAGCTGTGGACTTACAAAAAACCTGAAACCAGCTTCTGCTATAAAGACCAGGTCAGGTGGAAAATAACACTGAATTTAAAAAAAAATGCTGTCTTTACATGTGAATATGAATATATCTTTTTTCATGGGTCAAACTGTGGCCACAAGTTCCAAATGAACATCAGCTTGTTTTCTATCCCTCATACGAAATGGCTTCCAGAGGGGGAAAAAAGAAACTGCAAAATGAAAAATTGCAACAGGACTGTGTTCACACTCAAGTTCATAGTCACTTCAGTTTGCTTTGTGAACTTAACCCAGCAGAACCAAACTTGAATATGACAAGAGCCAATTTCCTCTTGTCCTCCCACATACCCCATCATAATTGTAGACCAGATCCACCCTGCTTAACATTTCTGGACCTTGTAAGCCAACCAAAGTCCACTTTTATAAAGCCTTCATTAGCTGCTGATTACTGTCAGTGCCTGCTGGGGCTGGTAGGCTTTGGCCTTCATTAACAGGCCTGAGTCATACAAATGACTGTATGAGCCTGTGTGCAGCCTGTTCACACAGCAAAACATCCCGCTGAAGAAGAGATAAGTATTTATTTGATGTGTGCTCTATTCTACTCTGCTCTAGTCCATTTTGTTTTCGTTCAATTCTTCCAGAAAGCGTAGGCTGCAAGTGTCAAGTGAAATGTCGCAGCAACAAAATCCCCTGACAGCATGCCGTGCTTTTGTCTGATACCAAATGGTAGTTTTGTGTTCTGCCTCATTCCATGGGCGATAATTCTTTGAAAAAATGATTCACTGCCACACTGATGACATCTCTGCTTGATGCCCTGCAATCCACTCTGCTTTGCCTGGCAGTGTTCATTTCTTTACAGCGTGCACACTTTCTGAGAAGCCAATACATGAGTACAGACAGGTGGCTAATTAAAGGAAAAACTAAAACCCACGGCCCCTACCAGGAGGAGATCCAGTGGAAATTTTACTGGCATGTTTTGAGTCTGCTTGTCTCCTGACAAAGAAAGGTCACTGCAAATCAGTACAAAGTTGTTCTCAGTGACCATATTCATCATATGATATCGTAATGGGTGCATTTTTTCTGGGATGTAATGCCCTCATTTACAGGGCATGAGGGGTCACTGATGAAAAAGAGTTGAAAATGAAAATGATGTGAATCAGATACTGAGCCTTTGGACCAAAAGGGTTCAGACAGTGCTCTACACCATTATCAAAACACCAAATAAGGGGATATATTTTAGAAGAATGTAGTTCCATCCCTCCAGCAGTGTTCTAGAGGCTTAGAAAATCAAATCCAATGCACCATTGAGCTGTTTTGGTGGCACATGGTGGCCCAACACCTGACCGCTTTGTTTTGTCACCAGTCTGTGCATTTCCAGTTCACATACGCTCACACATAGAATAGATACACAGTACCAAATACTGATGTTGATTATTAATAGTACAGTGTGGCTGGGAATTTTTCCAGACAAACTATGTTCACAGTGTGAGACTAGCATCAGTAATAGTCTGGTAAATTCACAATGAGAAAGCATGTGTCATGTAACATACCTCCTCCACTCTCTATCCATGCAGCACCCTTGCTAAACCAAACTGAGTATGTGAACCGTGTGCTGTTTTATACAATGGCCTGGTCTCATGCTTTAGTTGGATATATTACTAGATCAAAACATAAGACTTAGGGGAGATGAAAGTTTTACTTCAAGTTAGCTATTACAGACGGTAATGTTATTTACTTAAACAAGCTTCTTCAAAGCTCTACAGTATATTGAGCTGTATTTGTATCATGTTACACAGTGGGAGCAGAGCAGTATGATTTGCCAAAAGCACAGAGAGCTTTTTCCTTTTTAAAATAGTCCAAGCATCTGTGTCTCCTCTCACCCCAAGATATCACTCCATCTCTCAACCATAACACATGCTAATGGACCATAATGCAACTAATGGGCTGCATTAACCACACGATACAGACACTTATGTTAACGTTATGATGAATAGAAAAGAATACACTGGTTTCAAGCCCTATGGAGCAAAATGCAGCACAGGTTTTCTCTCAGCAGGATGGGAGCAGTGAACACAAGATTTAAAGCAGCAGGATACTGAATTGAATACTTTGACCGAGAAAGTGGGAAATGCTGCCACTTTGCTATGCTTTACATACTTCCAATTGTTAAATTTTACCCAACAGGACAAAGCCACCTGCACCTACACTTGTTCTACTCAACAAATTTTATTCAAGAGTGGGGGTGAGGAGAGGACCCAAATGCAGGACACCAGCCACACAAAACAACCGTGTGAGTGAGCATTTATTAGGCTGATAGCAAAAAATGGGAAAACACAACAGACAAACTGGAAAAGAAAGGAGGGAAACAGAGCTATATATACACAGAGAACTAATTGGGGAACAGGACACAGGTCAGAGTAGAACATAGGAGAAAATTAATAGCAGGTGAAAACAACAGGAAGTAAAAGTACGAGACACTTACAAAAGAAATTATCAAAACAAACCATGAAGTGAAGACACAAATACATAGACATAATAGGGTCAAAGAGAGAAAAGCACTGAAAAAACAAAAATATTAACATCACAACTTTATAATATATTAAAAAAAAAAATAAGTCTATGCCACTGGAATAACAATGAAAACAGAAACCAACGATTTACCTTTTTGTATTTTTTGTTTACAACTGTGCTCATGTTACTGTTGAATAAGTTAGAGCTGTGTGAACTTTGTATTCTTTTGCAAGTTTGTTAGTAAAGTCCTTGGAATATGTTAAATCTGCAAAAACTGTTTGTTCTTTAACCCTCAGACCAGAGGCCTGCACTACAGTATGAAGACAAATTTGCGCTCATACAGGTAACTTCAAAGTTAACGCTGAGTAGTAAGTAATATGAAGGCAGTTCACTTATTACTGGGGTACATCACCAAAGTAACTTATGCTGCAGACCTAACCAGTTCCAGAGCAAGTTAAATTCCAGATTAGAGATCAACAGGGATGAAATTACTGCCTACTGACCAATCAGTACTCTGGAAAACAGTGTCATTGTTCCTAGAAGATCCCTTAGACCTCTGAGCGCAGATAGTAGGAGTGTCTAAAGTTTTCTTAGTGGCATCTAAAGTCTTTGATCAGTAATAAATGCAGATTCTTAGAAACAACTTTATTTATTGATTCATCTTCTTCTTCCGCTTATCCAATTCAGGGTCGCGGGGGGTACTGGAGCCTATCCCAGCTGTCATAGGGTGAAAGGCGGGGTACACCCTGGACAGGTCACCAGTCTGTCACAGAGTCAACACAGAGAAACAAACAACCATTCACGCGCACATTCATACCTATGCTCAATTTAGAATCGCCAAATAACCTAGCCCCTTTGAATGTCTTTGGACTGTGGGAGGAAGCCGGAGCACCCGGAGAGAACCCACGCAAGCACGAGGAGAACATGCAAACTCCACTTAGAAGGGCTTAGGCTAGCCGACTGTTGGATTTGAGCCCAGACCCCCTTGCTGTGAGGCAACAGTGCTAACCACCACACCACTGTGCTGCCCACTTTATTTATTAAATAATTTTATTCGTGTTTCAAACAATTCTTCAATTTTACAACAATATTATTGTTCTATAAGTCTTAATATATTATCCTAAAACAAGGTTGCTATTTGTACTTTTTCGATTTGTAGTCTAAATAAAATTTACATGTAGATTAAACCTATGTTTGATTTTTCTTATTAGTATTTATTTGTTTTCAGATCCTTCAACACTGCAGGGGCTGCAGCTGAAAGAATAAAAACTACAACTGTCTTACTCAAATCTTAACATTGATTTAATGAAATAATGACTTTAACCTGTCAAATTCTCCTGTGTCTTAATGACAGAGCTGTGATGTTCTGTTAACTCACAATATCAATCATTTTGCCAGATTTCCTTACTGACTTCAAGTAGGTTAAACTTTTACACACACACACAGTCATGCAGTGCTTTCCTGTTACAGACATTCGTACTGGGATTTCAGCCTGAGTTTAACCTCTTCATATTTTTACAGTTTTATGTTCCTTTGTAAAATCAGAGATATTCCTGCAAGTACACTAATCCATGTTTGTGATTGGTCAGATGCTGCTAACGCCAACTCTTTGATGTGAAAGCAGTCAAAGCTACATTGATAAACCTTGCTTATCAAGTTGATAACTGCCTTTGTGTAATGCTCATCCTAATGGCCAAAGTTAGGTTAAGAGAAGACAGATAATGGAAAGATATCATGGGTATGCTGAACTTGCTTCATAGTATAGGCCCCAGGGCAACTGAGATGAAAAAAATGTATATATTTATACATTTGTCTTACAAGCGGAAGGTCCCTGGTTCGATCCCAGGTGGGGACACAAGCCCCTCTCACCAAGGAGGATTGTGTCAGGTCTGGAATCTGGTGTAAAAACCTCTGCCAAATTACCGATGCGGATTAATCTGCTGCGGCAACCCCTTGGAGAACAAAAACCAGGGAGCAGGCAAAGGTACATATGGACACAATTAACTATTGTTGAATTATTCTACACTTCATATTAGAATTAATTATTCAGTGTGTCTTTTGGTGCACTGCATGTGGTTGCCTAGGTGGAGCACATGGAGTGTCATTTATAGAAAGATGAGTAGCATCATTCTGCTTAACTTCATGTATTCCCAGGGCAAGGGCATGGATGGGGTGAGGAAACCTGCTCTACTTCATCTCTTATGGTTACATTTTCAAGTGTGCATAAATCACACTTCATACTAAAATTAATTATTCTTGAAAGTCAAAGTATGAAATGAAACCAAGGTCACGATTAACATTAATAAACAGATAAAATGGTCAAAAGGTCCTTGTCTTCAGGCCATGAGGAATCTCCTGATTTTCTTCAGCAGTTTGTGTGGTAGTGTATGCAGGTAATATATAATAATAATAAAATGTGTTGAAAAGATAGCAAACTAATGACAATTTTTATAATAATAAAAAGCTCAGTGTTTAAAATAGTTCAGCGTTTCCCCGACAGTCTTTACCTTGTAGAGCCTCCTTGGCTCGATCCAGCTCCTGTTCCTTCTGGGCCAGCTGCACACGGAGTTCAGTGGCAGAGAGCACGTCAGCCGAGCAGCCTCCCTGGGTCTCTTCCAGGTCCTTACTCAACATGTCCTTCATCTGCCGTAGCAGGTGCACCTCTTCCTGGAGCTGGGCCACCTCTTCACGCAGCAGAACTGCAATTTTCAGAGAAGGAAGATAACTTTAGCAGCCTCACACCAAAACACTGCCTAAATATGCTGTGGTTTAGATGTACTGCACAGCCGTGAAAGTGAATTTGTATTTAAGCCAAAGTAAAAACGTAACTCCAGCAGCGACAGAAGGGTCATATGCTTGCTGGAATCGAATCTCATACAGGTGCATTATCTCTGAATAGCTACATGACTGCAGAAATTGTTATGTCTGAAAAAACGCTAAATTGATTTAACATCACTGTGGGAGGCTGTAGTTTCATTTGTGATTGAGATAACTGCAGAGCCAAATTACTGACAGTTATAAGCATCACAGAGATAGGTGCAGTCCATCAGATGAGTAGAGACAAGGCACTGATGGTGTAATGAAATTTGTCTTTGAAGTTATCTTTTGAACCTTCTCCGTGTTGACAGAAATGATGGGAAAATGCGAGAGGCGTATTCATTTAATATTCATTGACTGGTGCTTTAAAGTACTCCTCCTTTTTGCTGTGACAAAGAAGCAAACAAAAAATGAAAACAAAAGCACAGAGAAATAGATTTTTCTCACAATTTGACTCAGTGGAAAACCTTCAAAGTGCTTTCAAAGTATCAGCAGTAGAGAAAGGACTTCACTTACTTTTAAAACAAACCACAAGAGACAAATGCCACACTTCAATTTCTCACATTAACCTGAAAAAATAAAAAAATCTAAAAATGTGTCTTTTGGCACACTGTGGTTGCCTAGGTGGAGCATATGGAGTGTCCTTTATAGTAGGATGAGTACAGTCATTCTGCTTAATTTCATGCATCCTCAGGGCAAGGGGGAGGGTGGTGGTGAGGAAAGCTGGTCTACCCCATTCAGTATGGTTCAATTATCAACTGCTGCGCATAAATCGCACTTGATACTCTAATATACCAGCTCCAACTTTTCAAGATGAGTGGGAGACCTGGGAAGATAAAAGAGTATTCCAAAATTCTGAGAGACGAACAGACAAATAAAAGATAGGATATAGATTGCCTTTCAGCATTTGAGTAAAACTAATATTTTGAAGTTTGAAAAAGGAACATACAGTGATAAATCTAACTTTCCAATACTGTTAGCCAATGTTTGCATTTTTGTAGAGCAGAGGTCAATACAACTGAAACTAAAAACCTTCAAATAAATATTTCATAAAATGTCAGTTAATATCACATTTCTACTTTAAGGGTGTTAGTTTATTAAAGTTCAACTATCTAGTTTTGAAATACATATGCCAGAGAGGAAACTAAGAAGGTGTTTTTTTAGTGCATATAACAGCAAAGGTTTCAATTCTTATATCATTTAAATCCAAACTAAAGTGTCAGTACTATTATCCAGCTGCAATAACATGATCACAAGTTTTCTCTATGATGCCACCGTACATATTTCTATCATGGTTATATAATGGATTTTTTAAAAGGGATTTTAACTAGTAATTTTTACCACCATAATAAGTGATGCCTTTCTATATTAAAAAAAATAATAGAAAAAGCTGATTTTGTGCAAGAAAGACTTTTAGTGGAGAAAAAAAATACTTGTTTTGATAAAAAAAAATGTATTCACCCAAAGTCAGGATTTCTGGTCACCTGTAATTTGAACACTAAAAAGATGATTGCAGGTCCCTTAAATTGATAGTTTTTGTGAAAATGAGGCAATTGTCTGTCATCTACAGAAGGTGCTTCTGTAATTTTGTTAAGAGAAAATACAAATACAATGCAATGCTAATGATGGAACCATTTTATTTGTTTAAATATTGCCAATCCTTGAAATAAACATGATTCTATAAAGAGTCAGAAGCAATTGAGCGAGCTTTAATCAGCTGAAGAACTGAGGCAAAATCTCCTAGAAGCTTCACGAAACCTACTTTGCATATCTGCACCTAAGAGAATTAGTTTAAAAGCAAAGAGGGTCATACCAATTATTAATTTGAATGAGCTTTTTTTCTGTTTGCTGCACTTTGTATAAAGTTTATTAGTAAATTATTCATGACTTTATTTTTTAAGCATACTCATTTTAGTTTTAGTGTCTAAAGCTCTTGCAGAGTACTGTGTGAATGACACATTTCTTTAATTCAGTGATTCAGCCCACTAACAGATTCAATAACAGCCTTCACTCATCTTACTGCAGACCTGGTGTTAAACTGCATCTTCCCCTTGTGCGCCCATACCTATGATTGACTTCTTACACTAGAGACCTTCGAAACTACAACAAACTATGACAACAAACTATAACTGAGGGTATGTGGTAGATTGAGCCTTGCTCTGATACATTTAAGAGCACCATGGATCACTTTTTCTCCCCTGAAACTAACATTATTCCTATTCCTTTGTCTGTATGACATGTACCTGCTTCCCAGGCCTTTTGAATCCATTAATTTGTGATCACTGGAAAAATGTAAAGTGGCTGAGGATAAGTACTGCTCACTAAATAACAAAATGAAATGTAAAAGGGGTTATTAGGAGAAGGGTCGAGAGAAAAGCGTCGGCGAGTGGAGTGTCATTACACAGAGGTATACTTAATGGACCTGATAATAGAACCACATTTTATGGAGCAACTCAAGCAGCAACGCCCTTATTGGCAATCCAAAGAGCTGTCCTGTTCTGGAAACAGCCCAGCGCAAGATACAGTTCATGGGTTTTTCAAAATCCTATAATAGTCACAGAGACAATTTAATTTCTTATTCATTAAGTTTGCATCTATTAATTTTGAAAATACAGCAACACAAGGAGCCATTAATGTGGGACAAGGACTGAAAATACCCAATCCATAAATACCAATTAACATTTGCAACTTTTATATATATATATATATATATATATATATATGTGTGTGTGTGTGTGTGTGTATGTATGTATGTATATATAAAATGAATAGCATCTAAGACCTACAACGTTTGAATCTTTGCAGTTCTGAATAGACACACCTGAATAATAAAAAAGGCAACTGTCAGTGCTGTATGGAGGTTTTCTTATGAACAGACTGTGAACTGACCTTACCCTCACAAGTTAAAGTAGCTACAGCTTTATCAGGAAAAAAGGTTTTTAACTGACTGTGTGGCTGCTCACTTTAGAAAGCTACAGCAGATCCTGAATGAAAAAACTTAAACGGTTGTCTAAATGCTGCAACAAAGAGACAGGTTCTCTTTTGATTACATACTTACAGTATGTGCTGTTCATCAAAGTAGAACATCGGGAAACTATAAATAAATATAATTTTACAGTACACATACTGCCATTGCTGCCATTATTTATCTGTAGTCACAATGTAACACTGAGTTTACACAAATATGGAAATGATACAGCACTTACTTTGACCTTAGAATAAAAACACTCACCTTCACATATGTTCCTTGCCTTACTCAATTCCATTTTTGGAATTATTATATTTTATGTGCACCCCTTATAAACAAACAACTATAAGAATGTGCAATCCTGCAGTGTTATGAGTTTGCAGTTACATTAGCAATGACAATACTGAAATATACCTTTTTATATATACTATATTTAGCAAGAAGTAGGTAATGGGTGGAAAGCAGCTCACATTCACTTAATTGAACTTGAGTGGTTTATTTAAGTACTTTTTAAGAAATGAGGAGAATTTTGATTTTACGTTCTTGTGGTGATTTGAATCAAACGTTTTCTGTGATTCTGATAACCCATAACACTGAAAAAATGTAACAATGCTTACCACTGAGAGGATACTTAAGATTGGTGATAGTAAATGCAATTAGAATCAGAATCAGAATCCTTTATTAATCCCAGGAGGAAACTGCTCAAGAGGTACAAGGTTATACACTACCAGTCAAAAGTTTGGACACACCTTCTCATTTAACTGTTTTTCTTTATTTTCATGACTATTTACATTGCAGATTCTCACTGAAGCCATCAAAACTATGAATGCACACATGGAATTATGTAGTGAAGAAAACAGTGTGAAATAACTCAAAACATGTTTTAGATTTTAGATTCTTCAAAATAGCCACCCTTTGCTTTGATTACTGCTTTGCACGCTCTTGGCATTCTCTCGATGAGCTTCATGAGGTAGTCACCTGAAATGGTTTCCCAACAGTTTTGAAGGAGTTCCCAGAGATGCTGAACACTTGTTGGCCCTTTTGCCTTCACTCTGTGGTCCATCTCATCCCAAACCATCTCGACTGGGTTTAGGTCAGGTGACTGTGGAGGCCAGGTCATCT
>VUQH01043104.1:16807-28229 GCA_015106775.1 Etroplus canarensis | reverse complement strand
CCCCGTGACCATTTTCATTGTGTACTGTTTTATTTTTTTTTTAATCCATTTTTACATTTGCACTAATACACACTTTTTTACTTGATGGTTTGATTGTGCCCTATCCTCAGAGGCAGAATTTTTGAAGACATTTGATGAGATAGTGTTGCGTGTATGTGTGTGTGAGAACATGCGTGTTTTATCCATAAGTTTAGACAGAAGAGGCCCTTAAGTGGTGCACGGTGTTTGCAGTTAAGTCCGTGTTGCTGTTGTCCGTCTTTTCTCTGTGCTATCTTCATGTGATTGCATTGCAATTCATCCCTTGGAAAAAATCTGTATTTTTCTTTGTTGAATTGCCAAATGCTATAGCCAAAGACGTTTCATCATGATTTCATTTGATTTGCTGACGTTACCATTGTCATTGCTAGTCTAACCATGTCATACAGAGAGACAGGGTTGTATGTCGACCATCTCTGTTCTTTTGCATCATTTTGTTTCAAACTTGCTGTGGTAAATCCTCTAAATTCTGCTCCTGTTTTTTGTAAAAGCTGACAGTAATTTCACAACATGAAACCACTCAAGTCCATCCCATTGTCTGGATTCAGTTACACAAATTTACAGTAGGGTATCTTGTGTAAGTGTCAGAGTGGTTGTTGTTGTCACCGAGCTGTACTTTTAAAGAACTGCCATTGTGTCTCTGTGGATTTAGTTGATTTGAACCCATTTTGGTAATGGGTAAGTACGTCAGTCATTCCTCGATTCATGTTACACAGTTTTGTTAGTTTGAGGTTTCTTCCTCCCAATGTATTAATTTACATTCTTTTTAATTCCAAGCAAATTAATAAACTGTGTATTCATTTTAATACACGTTCTCTTTTATTGTTCTTCAGTAGGAATTATGTTTGTTTTTATTTTTTCACTATTGCTGAATTCATGATTGCTGTTTAAATTGGTTCTTATCCCCGTGTGTTAGCCTGTGATCAGGACAAGCCTGTTAACTGTACTTTAATAAGGGGGGGATCACTATTGAACTGTTTTCATTATAATATTAGAAGAAAAGTAATTGACTTCAAGTTTCTACATTTCTGAGTCCTTACAATTTTGAATCATTTATTATTTTTATGTATTTCAACCCCTTATGCTTAACGTTGATGTATGAGTGCTGTATATAATGGCGTGCTCTTATTTTGGTGTCCTCATTTACAGTGTTAGTGGCTTGGCAAATCAACATTTCTGCAATGATTCTGATTACGCTCAGAAGCTGCATCAGCTCACAGCTCACTAATTTTTTTGTTTTAATTTTATTCCAGACCGCTCAGTATTTAAACTTTTTCATGTGCAATGGTAATCCGGCGAGTTTACCTATGCGTCAGTGGGTTGCAGATAGCCCTGCGTGAACAGCCTACTCACATCTGGACTGGAAGAGATGTTTTTCTTGAGTGAATGAAATCAGATTTTAGAGTCTAGCTTTGGCATGTTGCGAGATTTAACATCATCCCTTTTGGCTACAGCTTTCTTGGAGCCAGACTTCCTCTTTGATCAGGTCATCATGGTGTTCCACTGCTTGGTTTCTTGAACTTTGACACCAAAAGCCACGATATAAAATTTCAGTCCAACAATTATACATATTTTCTTACTGGACTCCCAGGTGTCAGATGTTTGAGCGATTGCTGTCTGGTTTGTCTCTGAACTTGGAAACAGTGTTCCCTACGCCTCTTCTGGTTTATCCACATTTTAGGTCAAATAAGGGAAAAGATGTAACTCTTGTGAATGCTATATTTAAACATTTATTACCACTTGCTTTCATGCAAGGAAATGTTGGAAGAAATTACACAAAACTGTTGAACATTGTGCCTCATCTCCCACCGAGCCTGTCTTTGACTTCTTTCTCTATTTACCCTGTAAAAAGGAATCTCCTTGTACATAAAATTGAATGCATTTGAAATGCATCATTGTACAGTATGTATGTGTGTCACTAAGCTCCAGCAACAAGCTAACATGGTATGGCCGAGTTTAGTTTTATGTTTACCTGCAGAGTGTGGCAGGTTGGGTTGGGGTTTCCAAAATGATAGATGTTTTTTTTTTTCCACCATTTGAGTTTCTTGTTCTGTTTCTGGGGGATGTCTTGTTTGTAACTACACTAAACACTCATAACAATGTTAACGTGGTGTAGAATACATGATTGTAGCAAAGCAAGCCTGCCAAACAGGGCTCAGTTATCCAAAGGAGGGAAGCAAAAAAATAGATTGCAGATTTTAATCAAAACCTGAAGGAAAACTTTTCTTCCTTTCCCTCCACCCTCTGCTGTATTTGAATAAAGTTGGCCATTCTTAAGCTTTTTATGTTGCAAGCAGATGGAAGAAGGTAATGGAGGGAGTTGGAAAATTTTAGACAGTGTACATTTAAAAAAAAAAAAAAAAAAAGTTTTTTGAGAAACCCAGTCCCGCACGTGCACACATTACACCGACCAGCCACAACATTAAAACCACCTGCCTTTGGGGCTGTCTCCTTCAGCCAAAATAGCTGTGATCCCTCACAGCACAGACACACGTCTGGAGGTGTCCTTTGGTGTCTGGCCCCAGGACTGTAGCAGCAGATCCTTTGAGTCTTGTGAGTTACGGTACTGGGCCATAACTCCTATTTTTAATTGTTTTTGGTGTGGTGAGGCTCAAAGTAACACCTACAGCTGAGATTTCCCAGCAGAATATTATATTGGAACAAGATGTGTGTTTTTAAATTTGTGGCTTATTGGTGTAAATCAGCCCAGTTTTGGTAAGCCCAGCCCAGTGTCATATACGGTCATTGCTGTGATGAAGCATTGTTACTCAGAGATAGAGAGAGGAGCTGTAGGGCGCTGGGTAGATAAACTCAGGTGGACATATCACATCCTTGTTTTTCTAAAGTTTTTAGGATAGAAAAACAAGTTGAGAACTTTAATCTGTGTGGCTTTTAATTTCTTTTTTGTTTTTGTTTTTTTAATTTTTATTTGATTGAATGGTCAAATGTGTGATCATGATAATGAGATTGTTGTAATTTATAATGGACATCTTCACGTAAGTGTAATGATAATCTCATATTAATGCTTTGTATTGTCTGTCCTTGGTATCATTTGTTCTGTTGCCCATCTCCCTTTACTCCCCTCAGAATATTTTTGTGGACTGTGTGTGAATATTTTAAGCCCATTTCTGGAAATGGAGCAGGTATACTTAATTAAAACTTGTGAAATTCATTAGAATGTGGCATTTTATATTTTGAATACTATAATTTTGTGTATGAAGAAATAGGTAGATTTATCCAGCATGTCCACTGAGAAAAAAGGCAATAAACATACCACGTGCAGAGAACGATTAGGCTGACTGAAAGCTTTGCTCTAGGAAATTACGCTGATACTGTTTGATGGTCAGTGAGATGTGCTGCAGCTGTGCCATCTCTCAAGACTCCAACGCAACATTTGGACTTTTATGAAATCAAAGGCTCACTGTTTATTGACATCAAAGATCATTTTCTGTTTGTGCAACCCGAATATGAAAAAATAAAAAAATATGGATGTCAAAAAGACTGAGAGGTTTTTATTTCATAGTCCACATGCCCTTAAATTTAGATTGTAAATTTGTCTTCTTTTACTGCTGCAGATATTTTTAACAATCAGGCATGGACATGCCATTAATTTGAAAAATCCCATAAGCCACTTCAATTTTCAAAATGACTTGTTTTATTTCCAGCTCAGGAAACTGCTAATTGATCAAAAGATTACAACCACTGGATAATTTTCAGAAGTTTTGCTCTTCGTTTTTATTAATTTTTTTTTTTTTTTTTTTTAACAACCCAAATTCCCAAAAAGGCAGGACATACATCTCAAAAGTTGAGACAAGGGCAACAAAAGGCTGGATAAGTACATGGGACTAAAAAGAAACAGCTGGAGGAATATGTTGCAACTAATTAATTGGCAACGGGCCAGTAATGTGATTGGGTGTGAAAAGGGAAACTTGGAGAAGCAGAGTCTCAGAAGTAAAGATGAACTAGATTCAGCAATCTGACAGAAACTGCATCTACAAATTGTTGATCAGTTTCAGAGTAATGTTCCTCAATGCAAAATTTCAAAGACTTGTAAAGCAAGGGACACGGCCGAAAAACAGCTCCTGAACTTCAGGCGGCACTGCTTAGCAAAAATGCACGAGTCTGTCATGGAAATCACTAAATATGCTCAGGAACACTTCCAGAAATTGTCTGTGAACACCACTGACTGTGCCATCCACAAATGCAGGTTGAAGCTCCATCATACAAACAAGAAGCCACATGTGAAAGTGATCTGGAAATGCTGCCATATTCTGTAGGCAAAAGCTCATTGACTGGAGGCAAACAGGAAAACTGTTCTGTGGTCAGACAAATCAAAATTTGAAATTCTTTTTAGAAATCATGGACACTGTCCTTCAGACTAAAGAGGAGCACTGAGTTCAAAAGCCTGCATCTCTCATGGTATGGGGGTACATTAGTGCCTATGGTACTGGCAACTTACACATCTGGAAAGGCAACATGAATGCTGATAGGTACATAAAGGTTTTAGAGCAACATATGCTTCCTCCAGATGTCTTTTTTAGGGAAGGCCTTGCATATCTCAGCAAGACACTGCTATACCTCATACTGCAGCTATTACAACACCATGACTTTGTAGTAGGAGTTCAGGTGCTGAACTGATCTGCCTGTAGTCCAGACCAAGTTTATTATAGTTAACTAAAACTAAAATAAAAACTAAAACTAATGAGAAAAATAATTTTAGTTAACTGAAATTAAAATAAAAACTAGACTTTTGTGAAAAATTAAAACTGAATAAAATTACATTGTGGGCTTAGGAAACTAAAATAAAATAAAAACATACAGAAAATGTCCATATATTTGTCAACTGGATTCAATTTGGTCAGTCTGATGAGGCTTTGGTGCATCTGCTTATTGAGACTCATCTGCCTTCACAAAGTGTTGTGTTTGTACTGTAAATTCTGATCTAAATCTTCCCCTGACAAATACCATCTATATTATGATAATTAAGACAACTAAAATTGAACATTTTCAAACAATAAAAACTCAACTAAAATGAGCAAACCCACTCCAGAAACTAACTAAAACTAAACTGAGTTAAAAACAAAAACTCAAAAAGAAATAAAAATAAAAACTAATTAGAAAATACTAAACTATAACGCTGGTCCAGACCTTTCACCAGCTGAAAGCATTTGGTGTATCATGAAACACAAAACACCACAAAGAAGACCCAGAACTGTTGAGCAACCAGCATTTTATAGTAGACATAACTTGGACGACACTCCCTCCCTAAAGGTCCAGTTCCTCAGTTCCAGATGTTTACAGACTGTTGTTGAAACATGTCTCTGTCCCAACTTTTAGATGTGCTGCTGCCATCAGCATCAAGATGAACTAGTATTTTTCAGGAAGTAGTAAAATGTCTCATTTTCAACATTTGCTGTTTTCTGTGGGGGGTTTTTCTGTGAATAAAATATCAGTTTATGAGATTTGCAAATCATTGCATTGTGTTTCTTTTTATATTTTACACAGCATCCCAACCTTTTTGGAACTGGGGTTGTAACTACGGGGAAGTCCTCCCAGCTTCTTTGTCTCCTTTTGAAGTGTAGTGGTTTACACATTCACCTCACACATGGAAAAATCCCTGGTTTGAGCCCAGGTGGAGAAACAGTTCCCTTCAATAATGGGAGAATTGTGTCAGGAGGGGCATCCAGTGTTAAACCTGTGCCAAATTACCTATGCAGATTCATCTGCGGTGGTGACCACTTGGGGAAATAAAACTCCTTTCACATAAAAATGTTTAAACTCTCCCTGGCACATGAAGTCATCTGATGCATTATATGACCTATGATTTGAGGACATTAGCCACATCAAATGTCTTTAGAAGATATCTAAGCCTCAACAGTTTTGCTTTTGGTGAATTAAAAAAAAAGAAAACACCTAAATGTATTATTGTTATATTTATATATCTTTTGTGTTTATTTGATTGTTATGTTGGGTGTTTATTGATCATTGTAAGTGCTATTGTAACAGTATATGTTAAAGTTAAATATCTGCTGGTTTTATAGGAAGAACCCCTTTTCCTCTTAGCTTTGTGAGGGTCTATTAAAATGTAAAACTGTAATAACAGGGTAGCAACATGCATGGAAGACTAAAGTAATCTGGCTTGAAACTTCACACAGCCCTGTGGCATGTTACAGCCTGTGTAATCTATTTATCTTTATGAAGACTATATCTAATATTCCGTTCAATCCTGGACTTGTATGGACTTGTAACATGGCAAAAGCAGGCAAAATCTTCTGAAATCCAAAAGAACATGATGTTCTTTATTTCATTTTAACAGACAAATATTGTCTGTCTACGTCTGTAAACTTTGGATGTGTTGGCAGAGGAATGTGAATCTTCCCTGTAACACTGAACAATTTGGAAACAAAGACTTAAAGAGGTTTAGGAGGAAAAAACACAGAATTTATTAAAACAAAAGTGTTCACATGAAGTACACGCCTGAAATTCAGCAGAGGTTTTGTTAGTGTGCATTTTTGAGAGTCGTGGTCCCAGTTGGTTCTCATAATGCAGATGGTTTCTATTTAGACTTCATCTGTTGTTCCCCCAGGGAACAGATAACACCACCGGTGCTTCTATCCAGCATTACGAAAAAGAGAGGAGCATCTCTGCTAGTGATTCACATTAGAACACAAAAAGCCTCTTCTGGCTTCCCACTGGCCCAGTACGCAAAGCCATTTCCAGTCGTCCACACAGAGTCTCCATATTAACTATGTAGTGACTTCAGGTACACAAATGTAATTCCAGGTGAATGGGGTTAAACCAGCTAACCGCACTTTGGTAGGTTGTCTTTGTGGATTTCTACATACATAAACAAATGTAAACAAAAACACTGCAAAGCTTTAAAAGTCACAACTTTTCACAATCACATTGTAAAAAGACAGATAGGGCACTGATGCCAAACCTAAATTCTCTTGGGTCTGTCTCTCTGAGTAATCTGGAACACATTTGGCCTTTGCCAGTTCATTTCCCCCAACAGGATCTTCCAGCTTGTATTAAGTTTCACATGACTCAACTGTGCCTTTGAATGCATCCCAAGCCTTTTGAATCAGCCACAGATCTTGCGCTATCACCATTTTGTAGATCCCACTCGGCCCCTGAGAGGGTCACTGATGTGTGACAAAAACCTGCTTCTCATCGTAGTCCGTCTCATCTTCCACCTTCGCTTCCAGCCTCTCCCTCCATTTAAAAGGCCAGGACATCTGGTTGGTCCTGTTGTGGCAGCTTAGTTTGGGATCATGTAGGAGGTTCCACATGAGCCAGATTTGGGGGACGCTGAGGCTGTGAACGACCATGAGTTCTCGATAAAAGCAGGGGTCGAACGTCTGAAGGTGGGGAGCCGCGGATGGCCGAGGAATTCCGAATGTTCGAAAGCCCTGATGTCGTAACGGTTTAATGCCGATCTGCTGAAGGCACATTCCCAAAAAGACATCATCAATTGGGAACAACTCCACCTAAAAGGATTCACAAACCATTATAAATCAAATATATGTTTGTAAAAACACTAGAAACTCCTTTTCTAATTGTAAGTACCTGTTGACAGGCAGAGCTGAGTCGCCGAGCTGTATGTCCCGACATCACAAACCCTCCTCCGCCAGCGTAGTTAGGATACAAACCTGCTCCGTACATGAACTCTGGCACATAGTACTTGGAAGTGCGCCGACGAATGGGTTTAGCATTAATAATAATATCACCAACAAACAGATCCTTATCTGGCTCTTGACCTTGTAGCATCTCCAGTATGTTTTCCACATTAACATACACATCAGCATCACCTTTGAAGATGAACCTGGACGAAGAGAAGACAAAATTAAGCATCAAGTAATAAGCTGTGTTGACTCTTGATTCGCTGCAATTTAATCAGAATACTTTATTAATCCCCAGGGGGAAATTACTTTTGTTGCAGACACTCTGTTAAGTATACTTTAAGTATGAATATGAAATATAAATATATGTACGTATATCCAGATATACAATGTATTAAACAGCTGGATATACAGAACATTGAATATAAGTATGAGTATGAAGTCTGGTGAATATACATAAATATGAATGAATGAATGAATAAATAAAAACATATAAACCCAATATACAGTGTAACTGACACTGACTTGACATGAGGACAGCTGCTGTTGACCCAGTTCAGAAAGTGTGTTTCCTTTAGTGTCAGGTTGAAGAAGGTGTCTTCAAACTCCCACAGCAGGATGTCCCTAAAGGCCCTACTCTCATAGGCCAGGAGGCGATCCCACAGAGGCAGAGTGGTCTGATTCTTGGGAATACCCAGGAGGAAAACAGTACGGATTGATACACCATTTTGAAAATGCCCCTCCCTACCCCATGTCCGGCGTACTACCTAAAAGATTGAGCACAAAGAGAAGGAGTTAGTTTTATTGACTAAGATTTTATGTGCATGTGACAGCAAAACTTATTTGCTATACTACTAACACTGCTAATACGCTATGTGGACAAAAGTATTGGACCAGACCTCTTAATCATTGAATTCAGGTATTTCATTCAGCCCCATTGCCACAGGTGGATAAAAACAATCAGCTAGCCATCACAATTTGCCTTTACCAACATTTGTGAGAGAATGGATCATTCTAAGGAGCTCAAAGAGCTTGAGCATGGTACTGTATTAGGATGCCACTGTTCTAACAAGTCAGTTTGTTTAATTTCTTCCCTCCTAGATATTCCGCCATCAACTGTAAGTGGCATTATTGCAAACTGAAAGCATTTAGGAACCGCAGCAACTCAGCCACAAAGTGGCAGACCACATATAGTTACAGGGTCGGCTTGTCGAGTGTTGAGGCACAGTAGTGCATAAAAGTCGCCAATGTTTTACTGACTCAGAGTTTCAAACCTTCTCTGGTATCAGCACAAAAACTGTGGACTGGGAGCTTCATGGCATAAGTTTCCATGACTGAGTAGCTGCATGCAAGCCTTACTGTGCATGTTCTGTGAAATGACAAATCAGCCCTCTGTATCTGGCAGTCTGATGGACGAGTCTGGGTCTGGCCTATGCCTGGAAAATGTGGCCTGCCTGACTTAATTTTGCCAACTGTAAGGTTTGGTGGAGGAGGGATAATGCTATGAGTATTCTTCTTTTTTTCTTTTTTCTTTGTTTGGGGGGGGGAGTTACTGGGCCCTGTAGTGAAGGAAACTTGGGGA
This sequence comes from Etroplus canarensis, assembly GCA_015106775.1. Lineage (NCBI taxonomy): Eukaryota > Metazoa > Chordata > Actinopteri > Cichliformes > Cichlidae > Etroplus > Etroplus canarensis. The sequence goes on along the minus strand of VUQH01043104.1, from coordinate 18,989 downwards.
AAGTTTGGGTAAAGCCCTTTCTATTCTAGCATGACTCTGGACAAAGCAAGGCCCATAAAGACATGTGTGGATGAGTTTGATGAGGAAGAACTTGATTGGCTGACCTCTGAACTCAACCCTACTGAAAACTTTTGGGATGAACTAGAACAGACTGTAACCCTGGCCCTCTTGTCCAGCATCGGTGTTTGACCTCACAAACACTCTTCCCAATGAATGGTAAAACGTCCCACAGATACACTCCACAATCTTGTAGATAGCCTTCTCAGAAGATTGGAAGCTGTTATAGCTGCAAAGTGGGGACCAACTCCATATTAGTGCCTACTGATTTAGAATGGGATGTCACTGAAGCTCCTTTAGGTGTAATGTGTAGGTGGACCAATACTTCTGTCAGCACACCGTACATGCAAAACTTATTTATACACAGTATTAAGCAGAAAAGGAGCAATAATATTATTAATTAAGAACCATGTTTATGTCTCCCAGATCAATTTAAATCCCATTTTATCCCTTAAATCACTCCAACTAAATATTCTCCCTAACTGTTCCACTGTAATCACAAGTATAGAAAGTGTGCAGTGGCTTCATCAGAATTTTTCCATTGAGTGGTGAGATTAGACCAAAGTAGGGATGCTGTGGACCAAAGAACAGAAGCAATAATCTTAAAAGATAGTCACTAGTTGTGTAAAGCCGAGGGAAACTCCAGCGCTGCTGTTGGGATTATTCTGTTAGCTTTCCACTACGAATGACATCTTTCACATGACATGTAGCCATCTGATCCATTGTTAATAAAAAACACTGGTTATTAATATGTGATTATCTTGACATACATGCAGCATATTTTACCTGACGCTTATCAAAATCTGCAGCTATGGATTTCACTGCAATGAGCATGTAGGGAGCAGTCTTGAACCCTCTCTCGTCTCCTCCTCTTCCTTCTTCCTCTGCTCCTCTGATGTGACATTTTTCTGGCTGGTCTATGAGCAGCTTAAAATTCCTGTTGTCCTTTTCTCTCAGATAACTCTCAAAGTCAAATGGTGGCAACGTCGGCAGGGGATTGGCAGCTGTCTTGGTCGGCACAGTATTCTTCCTTCGTGACTTGGATTTGCCCTTAGACTTGGATTTGGGCTGAGGAGGTTTGGACTTGGGCTGGGGCTTACAGGGAGGCAGCTGTGGCACTGAAGAGCTGGAAGGAGACTCCTAGTAAGGGGAAAATATTTAAGACAGAAGCTCGTAAGCACTGGAGATGTGTAAGCTTTACAAGCACATAATAAAATATAAGCATATTGAGGTAGTGTAGTGGTTTACACATTCATCTTGCACGCAAAAGGTCCCTGATTTGCATCCAGGTGGGGGCTCAAGTTCTTTCTACAGTGGGAGGGTTGCATCAGGAAGGGCATCTGGCGTAAAAATTTGTGCTAAATTACCAATGCGGAATCTACTGTAGTGACCCCTCGCCGAAATACAAGGGTGTAACCAAAGGTGTTCTTTATCAAGGTGATAAGAGTGTGGAGTTTGCATGTTCACCCTGTGCTTGCGTGGGTTCTCTCCAGCTTCCTCCCACAGTCCAAAGACATGCAAAGGGATTAGGTTCATTGGTGATTCTAAATTAACCGTAGTTGTGAATGTGAGCATGAATGGTTCCCTGTCTCTCTGTGTTGGCTCTGCGACAGACTGGCGACCTATCCAGGGCATACCCCACCTTTCGCCCTAAGATAGCTGGGATAGGCTTCAGTGCCCCCTGTGACCCTGAACTGGATAAGTGGAAGAAGATAAATTAATAAATGAATATGAGTGTTATACCGAGCTACTTGATGGATTAATATTGGATTTAATTATATTCTAATATTCTAATGTGTCTCTCTCTGCTCTCCTTTCTCTCTTCTCTGTCCCCTCACACCCAACCGGTTGAGGCAGATGGCTGCCCCTCCCTGAGCCTGGTTCTGCCAGAGGTCTCTTCCTGTTAAAAGGAAGTTTTTCCTTCCAACAGTCGCCGTGTGCTTGCTCACAGGAGATCGTCTGATTGTTGGGGTTTTTTCTTTTAACACTGTAGTACCTTACAGTGTGAAGCACCTTGAGGTGACTTTTGTTGTGAATTGGCACTATATAAATAAAATTGAATTGAATTGAACTGAATTAATATATTTCCTGTTTTTTTTTTTTTTTTTAAATGCTTGTAATTTTG
>VUQH01043100.1:5108-16013 GCA_015106775.1 Etroplus canarensis | reverse complement strand
CTCAAGGCTCTCCTCCACCTCCTCCCTACTCTCACTACAGATCACAATGTCATCTGCAAACATCATAGTCCACGGAGACTCCTGCCTGACCTCATCTGTCAATCTGTCCATCACCATTGCAAACAAGAAGGGGCTCAGAGCTGATCCCTGATGTAATCCCACCCCCACCTTGAACCCATCTGTCACTCCTACTGTCTTCTAACTCTAATAGTTTGTTTTTATTTGTTTGGGAATTATGTTAGGCTGCTGATTAAATTAAATGTTTATATTCAAGCTTCTGCTATTGTACAATATTACAGCATGGTGAGGCATGATCCTGTTTTACCATGTTGAGAAAGATGTTTTGAACGTTTTGTAACTGCTGAGGTAAAACAGAAGTAAGCAGTGAAGCAGGAAGCTTCAGGCCACATAAATACCCAATGCTGCCCTCTGGAGTAAACTATAATCACATCCCTTTATACACATGCATCACACACATGCACACACTCTCATTCATACAAACCTGGCTCCTTCAGTTATCAGCTGAAAGGCTGTGTTATGTAACAGGGATCAACCAGCTTGTAAGTCAATCAGTTAGTGAATTACGTCTCAGCTGTATTTCATGGAAATATGATCATCAGTGCTTCAAATTCATTTAATTGGATTTATAGATCTTCTCTTGTAGCTGCTTCTTTAGTGCTCTCTGTCTGGGTGAGCACAGATTATTATGACAGGTTGTTCTGTAATAGAAGGCAGGAAGATTTATTTGTTTGTCTTTGTGGTTTTATGTGGGATTTCTGTCCCTTCTTTACACACTGGGTGACTGCCTTTGCCAAAGCCACTTCAGTCTGCTTTTAGTGGTTCCAGTCTGTTTTGAATCTCAATTTCAGCACTATGCAGAAATACTAGCCATTAAAAGTTAAGTAAGGATGCCTTCAGAAATCATATCAGTTTTTAATTATTAGTTAACTTCATACAAAGTATGGAAGACCAGTTCTACTGACATAGAATAAATAAATGGCTCAATGAACATATTTATGTTTATTCACATGTAAATATATGCAATACTTATAAAATTATATTGATGAGGTTTTAATTCACTTCTGTATTTATTTACATCTGTATTAACCCTCTATTCATTTGCTTTCCTATTTAATTTTCATTTTATTTATTTATTTAACTGACTTATTTATTACTCAGTAGCCTTTCTCACTGTTTATTTCTTTGAATTCTTTCTTTTCCTTTGCAAATTTTAGCAGTTTCTGTCTTCCATAAAGGGCTCTGTGCTACATAGTACACAAACCTTCAAAATCCTTCTGCTATACAAACTGGCTTGACTACAATACACAGCATGTACTGTATTGTCTGAAGCAGAAATCATTCCCAAAAAGTGCCTTGCTTTTGAGGAATAAATCTCACATATTTTTCCATCTTATACACTTTTGACTTTCACTCTCTGTCTTTACTTCCTTCCCTCTCGTTCTTTTTCCTTTCCATCATTATTATTTTTGCCTACAAGGTCCCAACAGAGTCTTATCTCTCCCAGCTGTCCTGGCAGGAGTCCCCTCTTTATAATGAAATGCAACCAGAGAAGCGTCAGTCACAGCCAGAACCACCAAGCCCCACTCCAGGTCAACAGCCTCTTCAGATCTTGGGCTTGTGGGAGCAGTACTCTGACCCAACCACAGGCAGATGCTATTATGTCAACAGCATTACCAAGGAGAGGTCCTGGAAACCTCCTCGGCGGGCCCGCAGTCAAATCACCAACAAGGTAAAGCATCCAACTCAGCAGGTGTTCATTCAATGTTGTTACGCCTCCTCTTGAATCCATGAATTTCTTTCTTTTACTGAAATTGCCTTAAAATATCAAAAGGTTAGCATTTCCAGAGCTTGATGAAAGTGTCTTCTCACAAGGGACAGGATAGAAAAGGGTCAGTGTGTACGAATGGAAGAAAGTGCTCATTTATATGCTCAAATTGTTTGACTGTATCAGCACTAAAAGGGACCTTTTTTGGCCAAAGAACTTCATAAGACCTAAAGGAAACCAGCCTGGCTGGTTTTAACTTAAACAGTGGTAGATCCCCTATATGTTCTCACTTTGGCATGGGGCACACTGAACTTAAATTGGTCCTGTGAAATTTTCTGTGCACAACTAAAACTTTTACCTCCGCTATTACTATCTGAAAAGTATTTTGTCTTCTTGTGATATATCAGCTTTGCTGAAATCATATTCGCGATGTAGATAAGTCCAACAATGCAGAGTTTTGAGAAAATTTTGGAGCCTTGCTTGTTTACAGTGATGTTTGTTTGCCATTACTCTCTACTTGCAGCAGTGCCAGTAGTCAAAAACTCAATGTAACACATAGAAAGTCCCTACAGATAAATATTGGATGCAATTTCTGGTACTGAAACTATGATAGTAATACACACACTTTTTGCTGAAAGTTAAACTAGGAAGATTGATACAACTTTCAAGTTTGTCAGTTTATTTTTAAGCCATAGCCAGGAACTGTTAGCATGGCTTAATATACAAAAGAAAACAAGAAGGGAAAATCAAATAGTTAGCCTGACTCTGTCCAAAGTTCACCTACTGGAAAGTTGTTTAAGGGGATTATTTGCTCAACTGTTTTTTTTATTTTTGTTTCCAGGAAGTCATGGCTCTGGGCCTTGAAACAGTCATGCACATAACCCTAAATACACAACATTTACTGCTAATTCCATTTTTGCATTACATATACTACCAGTCAAAAGTTTGGACATGCTTGGCCATAGTGGAGTATGGCCAAGCATGTCCAAACTTTTGACTGGTAGTGTACCTCAGAATAATTTTCATTTTGAATTCTAACTCTCAGCAAGTAAGCTTATTTTGTAGAATATCAAATCATTTCTTTAATTGTGCATCTGTGATATAGCAGCAAACTAAATGGCACAAAATAACATTTAATATTTGAAATACAGTGCACAACAACAAAAGTCCCAATACAAACTTTGCGAAACTTGTAATGATCAGCATTTGAAACTATAACAAGGCAGTTCATCAATTCATAGACAGATACACTGGAGGCTAATCTTGTTATTTTCAGAATATGCTGTGTAAGTAAAACTTTTCCTTTTTGACAACATGTTTTTTCTGTCGCTTTGGTAGGATAGTCCTGGACAACCGCAGACATTACCCAGGGACACCAGCCATCTGTCCCTACCCCTTTCTGGAACTGGCAATGGAACTACACACAGGGTAAGTAAAGTGTTCTTCTGAAGGGGTTGACATATCCAACCTTCATGAAGCCAGTTTGTTTAACTTAACAGGTCCTTCTATTAGCTTCATGTGCAGCAGGAACAACTTTGAGAGTGGTAATAACAGAATAAAAATATGGCTTGAGATATTGAGCGGTGATGAAATGAATGACTAGCATTTTGTGTGTTAGTGCTAGCAGAATGAAAGCAACAGCTTTGCACTGAAGAGGAAGTGTTTTCTTCTCCTTATTTTGTTCTTTTAGCACTCAAACACTTTGTGTGAACTGTGATGTTATTAACCCTTTCACCCATGGTAGTCACTGCAGTGGACAGCTATTCGAAAGCCATTTTCTTTAATATGCGTGTGTTTTATTGCTCTAGTGAAATGTCAAACAACGCAGTGGATGTTTGTGCATCACTGAGGTCATGTTTGGCCTTACTCTTTAAAATCATAAAAAATTAAATGGTTTTGCAAACGTTTAAGAGTATTAAAAATGTATATTTCATATTTTTTTGCAAACTGTATCATTTTATATTATTGTTTATCAAAATACATATTTTCTTAGTTGAAATCTCAAACGCATGCTGTCCAGCTGGATGGATATATAAATAGCTTTCTGAAAATTACATGTTAAAAAAAAATTCACTTGAATTGTTCTTTTTTGCCTAAACAGTAATAAAAAAGAGTTCTAGAAAAAATCTTGACTGAAGATGTCATAACTCCATGAAAGATATTGATATTGATTCCATGAAAGATATAGACATATTGACCTAGAAGAAATAGAAGTTGAAGTAGACATTAGTGAAATCAGTTGGAGGAAGAGTGTTAATCTTGTCAGCAGTGAGTTTTGCACATAGTACAGGCTAGGGCGATGCTTGCGTTGTATATTAAATATTTGGAATCTATTAAATGTACAGTAATTTAATGAATGATTATTTTTAATTTTTATATCACTTTATGAATTTTGCTGTTACAAATCTGCTCTAACAAATAAAAAAATTCTACTTGATTTAAGTTTAGCTTATATTGCCTTCAAGATTTATCCATCTCTTCACTGTTTCCATGCTATGGAAACATGCTATTTTAAGAAAGCATCCTAGAAGTCAATTTCTCACCACTTGCACATGCATTTGGGATTGCACCATAGACTAAAACTTTCACCAAAAATGATCATCCACTTCTATTTCAGACTGTTTCAACGTTCACCAGGAGGATATTCACTGTTTTCTGATTACTGCTTAGTAACCAAACAGCAGTTTTCAGTGAAAAAGTCATCATTCTCCAAACCTGAAGCAGCTCAGGTCAGGAGGTGCAACCAGGACCACACATGACATTTTCTAACATGGACGGGGTTGTGCGCCAGGAATATATCCCCCACGGTCAGCCAGCCAAAGTGGTTTTCTACTACAGTGTCTTGAGAGGTGTGAGGGGGAACATATTGCCTAGTGACCTCAGCTGCATGCTTTTGCGGGCTTGCTCACAGTGCTTAAAAAATATCACGGTCACACAAATACACCACCTGCACAACTGACCAGATTGCGGCTCCCTACAATTATGTGATCTCACTGAAAATGGCTATTTAAGTCATAGTCTTGCTATTTAATGCAGTGGAGGTAATCCGGTATGCATCACAAATGAGACTTAACAAGTTGTCAGAATAAGACATCCAGGAAGTAATCTGAAAATAGCAGGAACATCAGATGCTGTACTGAGGTGCACAATGAGACAACCATTCAGGGTACATCAACCAAATTTAAATCAGGTCTTTTTAAATAATATTTTCAAGAGCAGAGTTACAGAGCCTTTGGACTGCAACTTGTATTTTAACATCAAACTGCACTTCACCATTCACCTTCAGTGATACTTGTTATGAGGAAGCATGCATTGAAAAGGCCCTTATCAGTACAAGCTTCTTCCTTATCATAAGGAAATGTGTTTTTGGTAGTGTCTGTCATGTAAATAATTAGTAGTTAGTTTAGTTTTTTATGATTGATTTAGAAATATTCATAGGCTTTTATAATCCTAACTTATTGCTCTTTGCTTAGTGTAAATTGTGTAAATCATTTGTCTTTTGATGTAAGTAATGCTTATGCAAGCATGACAAATCACAACTTTCTCAGATCAATGCTATATCTATCTCCCAGAGTGCATCCATGCAGCGGACTGACCAATGCTATGTTCCAGATTAAAGCTGATCGAAATGCTGAGTGCAGCCAAATGAGAAAGCAGATTATATCTTTATAGTTCCTTCATTGTTACTGACCAAATCTCTCCCCCTCCTCTCTCTCCTATCTACCTACCTACATGCCTGCCTGCCTACCTGTCTGCTTGTCTATCTATCTATCTATCTATCTATCTATCTATCTATCTATAAAAATGTCTTAAAAAAAAGCCCTCAGACACATACACTTTCTCTCAAATGACATTTTTGTGTTGGGCTCATTCTCAAAGGTAATAACAAGAAAATGCCTCTTGATCTGTTACAGATGAGCACAAGCTATTAGAGCCTCACAGAGGGAGACAGACAAGTGTTTTAAATCCAAAATATTACAAAACATTGCTAAATTTAAATTACTCTCTGAAACTTACCATCTGCCTTCAAGCACTCCCAGAACTCACAGATGCTGTCACAGCAAAAACTTCCAGTGCATCATTCAGTTCACCTCAATTTTTCAAGTAAAGGTGGTTTATATTAGTCAAATGAGGATTTGCGTCCTTTGTCTAAAACAAGGTTTTTGGAAATTCAAGCAACAGATGTCAGGGACTGAAATTGACATGTCCATTGAATCAATGCCGACATCTACGTGTTAAAGCGACGCAAGCGGCATGATCCAGATTGTTAGAGATAAGCATTTTGCATCTCAAGGTTGCATTGCCTCAATCTTGCATCATTGTTTCAAATTTAATGTTGCTCATCAAAAAAATACCCACATGATCAAAGCAGTGATCCCCCATCAAGTCAGTTTCAGATGCATTCTGTTGACCTATATGTGTCACTTTTTATTCTGGGGTACATGTGTTACCAAGCAGGAACTGAACCAATGACATATATTAATGCATATTGCATGCCACATGGGTTATGACCCAGGTGTGAAAACCCAAGTGGCTCATATTACTTGTTAGCAAAGATCATTCTCGAGTCTAGACTTTAATATTTAAAAACCTTTTTAACACTAACTCCTATCTGTCTGTGTGAGCTCATCTGCTAAGGTTTATAAGTCTGAAGCACTGGTGTGGTAAATTTACTGTATTTCTTTTTACTTTATACTACTCTTATACTCTTTAACAGCAAAATTATAGCCGACATTAGATTCAACAGAAAATACTGTGGTTTCCACTACTTTGACAATAATCAATAAAATATGAAGTTAATTATACATTAAAAATGCCTGTCTTTTTTCTGGTTTTAGCTTGTGAGGATTTACTTCTGCATTGTTTCATCAACTCGTAATCAGACTAAATAGTCTATCTTATGGCATTGCCCTGGGATTTGGAAAATTTCTGACTTTTTTCAGGGCAAAACAACTAAAAATAATCTGGTGGTTTTGCCGTTTCATTTTGCAGATGCACTTGTTTTCTGTGCCTTTTTAGGTTACACAAAACATCATTTTATGAAATGTGATACACTGCTATAGATTTAACCAGTGGTTTCCAAGGTTTTCACAAGGCCTCAAATGAATGACCAAGACTATCTGTCATATTGCAGCTGTGGTCTTCTAAATGTAAGTGAATTTTATTTAATATTCACTTACATTTAACATAAAAGAAGTTTTTTTTAAAAGATTTTTGGGGGGAATGTCCAGCTCTTGTCTGTTTTTGTTTGTTTACTTCTCGTTGCTTTTATAATACTAGGATTTGGTGTGGCTGAAATTTTTCTGGCATTTTTCATAATTATATTGCTGCATACTTAACCCATAAGAACCCAGACCCAGTTTTCCTTACAGGAAAATTATGGGGGATATACAACACACCAAGAGGCCCACACAGCTGTAAAAATGTAAAGTGTTTGTTACATGCATGTCACCATGGGTTCATATGAGTTAAGGTTAACTTAATGATACATCTGACAAATGTATGGGTAGTTTATAACTTGCAAAACTATTTTTCCAGCCACTTTCAAAATGCTTCAGTGCCAGAGTGGGCAAATTAAGGTTTTTTTATGCTTAACCATCATTATTAAAAGCACAACTCTTAATATAAAGCAGACTCGGCTGCTCCCTTGTATTTCTCCAAGGGATCACCACAGCAGATAAATCCGCAGAGGTGATTTAGCACAGATTTTGGTGGGAGGGGCTTATGGCCCCACCTGGAGTGATCCAGGGACCACGTGCTTGCAAGGCAAATTTGCAAACCACTACACTATGGTTACAATGATCACAGAAATGTAATTTAAAGCATAGTCTGTTGTCACTGTCTAAGCACAAGGATTTACATGATTTTAAATAAATATTATTATTACAAATATTATAATATTATATTAAGACTTAAAAGATGCCTTGTGGATAGGTTGACCTTCAGCAGCGCTACATTAGGGTGCATGTACAGCATAGAGCTTTTTTCCATCTGTAAACACCATGAGCACATCATAGGCAGTACAGTGATGCAGTAGTTGGCACTGTAACCTCACAGCAAGAAGGTCTTGGGTTCAAACCACCAACTGGCTGGGACCTTTCTGTGAGGAGTTTACATGATCTCCCTGTGCTTGTGTGGGTTCTCTGTGGGCACTCCAGCTTCCTCCCATCTTCCAAAGACATGCACTTTGCACTATGACAGCTGGGATAGGCTCCAGCTACACCACGACTTTCTTTTTAAAATTAAATTAATTCAACAGACAATTCAGTTTTAGTTCTTGAACTGTCATATTAAATCCTAAGTTTTGTCTTTAACCCATAAGAACCCATATTGACACAAATGTAACAAACACTTTAAATGTTCTACAATCTTCCTTATGAAGTTTTAGGCTTGACCTCAACTTATGAAGTCCTTAAGCAAAAAATGGGTTAGGGTTCTAGGTTAAGAAGGTTCAACATATCATTGGTAGATAGTGTACTCACTGTCATGTATAAAGCGCACATTTTCTTCATGTGCCGGGGTAAAAAGCTCCCCACTGTTAGTAGGGGATCTGGGGCTCGAAGTCCGCTTGTAACTGTTCACCATCCTGGGAGCTGATGAGCTTCATAAACATAGATAACATTAAAATTAGCAATAGAGCAATACGTCACAAACCCACTTCTTAAAAGTATTCATTGTTGGCTCTAAAGTTAAGCTAATATTTATCTGTGTTTCAGGCCAAAAGTACCACATTCAGTCATGTAAAAGAAAGTTTTCACAGGACTTTAGGCAGTTATGGGAAAAACTAAGTACATCCTATGATTCAGTGGCTATAGAACCACCATCAGCAGCAATAACTTGAAGTAGTATTTTCTGTATGACTATCAGTCTGTTACAGCATTGTGGAAGAATTTTGGCCTACTCTTCTTTATAACATCGCTTGAGTTCACTAAGATTTACTGGCACTGGTTCATGCACAACTCTGTTAAGGTCTCACCACAGTGTTTCAATCATATTGAGGTCTGGACTTTAACCGGGCCATTACAACACCTTGATTCTTTGTTGCAGATTTGCTGGTGTGCTTTAGCTCTTTGTCCTGTTTGCACTTATTCACATTACTTCCATACTCACTTATAATCCACAGTCACTTCAAAACTAAGTTCCCACACTGTACATATGTACATACTATATATAGTACTTATGTTTTTAAGAAATTTCCCTGAGGGGATTAATAAAGTATTCTGATTTGATAACGTATATATACATATGCACACATTACACTCTCTACTTGTAAATACTACACATGGTTTGTCTACTATACTTTAAAAAATATATTCAAGAGCACTTTATTATCATTTCAACCACATATAGCTGACGCAGAACATAGTGAAATGAAATAGCGTTTCTCCAGGACCTGGTGCAACATATAAACATATGACATGTGACAGAGACATATGAAAAACAGAGCTAGGACTAGGTTTTTTTTTCCTTTTCCCCACAATTTAAAATTTAAGTTTAAAAGATTTTAAAAAATAAATAAATAAAGTGCAACGTGTGCAACATGTGCAATAGTTGCAAACAATGCAAAGAGCACCCTACAATGCAAAGAACACCCTAATTTTGTAGCATAGTACAAAGTCTAACAGTGTAAAAAACAGTACACCAGAAAGGCAATGAAAAAGACAACACAAGAACAAGACACTAGTGCCGAAAGAAAAAGAAGTGATGTGCGGTAGCAGCGTTTGAGGCAGTGCAGATTGTGTGTGTGTTTGAGAGTCAGAGAGAGAGAGAGACAGGGACAGGTTTATAGTTTATTATTTTTATTTAATATTATTATATTTACTTTAATTTCAGTGTTAATCATTATTTCTACTATTACTTTTTACATTTGACAGGGCTCTGAGTCAAATTTCACTACTGGTAATGATGTTTAATTAGTATCTGAATATGACAATTAAACTTGAAAATTTGTTTATGACACAGTTTCAGCTAAGCTTTAGCTGTTGGGACAGATGGCCACGTATTTGACTCTAAAGCGCTTGGCAGTTGGTTTGAGGTGTTTGTGCTGATATGCTGTGTTTGGTTCTCGCAAAGCATGGTGCTGTGTATTATGGACAAAAATCTCCACTTTAGTCTCGTTTGTCCAAAGGACATTGTTACAGGAGTCTTGTCATTTGTTAAGATGCCATTTTGCAAACCTAAGCCATTTTGCCATGTTCTTTTTTGAGAGAAGAGGCTTTCTCCTGGCAGCTCTTCTAAACACACCTGAATGCTTCAGACCATCAAACTGCCAAAATGTCTGCTTTTATAGGGGTGGCCACACTGGCTAATGGTCAATTAATCAAGTATATTTGATTAGAAACACCTGACTGCTACATACCCTGCTATTTCCTATGGAAGCAGTGGGGGTGTACTTAGTTTTCACAGGACTGTACTAAAAGCATATATGAAATGTGATCAGAAATCATGAGTATCTTTGATCAAACCTGGTCATTCTGTTTGCAGTCTGTACTTGCTCCTCGCTCCTCTGGGGTGAGTGAATTTGAAGGTTCAGAAGTCCTCAGCTCAATCCTGACAATAAAGAATAGTAAGAGGTTAACTGTTTCCCACAATATCAAGAAAGCAGATGTTTTTCAACGTTATTTATATTTAAGCTGTTACACAGTACTGTGCATTAGTCTCAAGCCACCCATCATTTCTTTATATTTTGCTTGGAAAATTGGAAATCGGTGCAATGATTTATCAAAATATGTACAAACATAAATAGAAAAATGATACATAAGGAAAACATGAGTTTGTTCAATTCTAATGAGCTTGAAAGTAAATATTTGGTATGACTGCCTTTATTCTTCAACACAGCCTGAACTCTCTTTGGCAAGTTTTCTTGTCATTTCTTCAGGAAAAGTTCTCCAGGCTTCTTGAAGGACATTCCAAAGTTCTTCTTTGGACATTGGCTGCCTTTTGTTCCATTCTCTGTCAAGATGATCCCACAAATTTCAATAATATTGAGGTCCAGGCTCTGGGGAGGCCAATCCATGACCGGTAGTTTTCCATAATGTGTTTTTCTATCCAGGTAGGCTTTTACTGCATTGGCAGTGTATTTGGGATCATTGTCATGCTGAAAAATAAAGCCGTTGCCA
>VUQH01043095.1:0-12440 GCA_015106775.1 Etroplus canarensis | reverse complement strand
TACGTCCCACATACGCGGACCATAAGTTGTTGGTAAGTTATTTAATCGTTGACACGTTCATACACATTACTTTAGTGTTACTCATAAGTCGAAATACGCAGCGATAATGTCTAGTGTACCCAAAACTTATTCCTAACCTGTGAGTGATGTGCTTTGAACCTTTGTGTAACTCATAGCAAACTTATCTCCAATGCAATGCATTGACGTATGTAGACATATTTGACATGTTCCGGATGATTAGAGCACTGAACGTTTCTAACTTTCAGCTACCATATAATGTAGTATTGGCTGAAAGTAGGGGTTGGCCATGTTCTCTCTCTCTCGCTCGCTCGCTCACTTGCTCTCCCTGTTCCTCCCTCCTGGAGTTCCCTCCAGCTGACAGCAAGCTACAGACTCACCTGCCACTACTCACCTCCTCCTATAATGTCTCTGACTCTACAACTGACCAATGCCAGACTGTTCAGTTTCCTTTGTCTCGTTCGTATCTCCCTCACCATTATTCCTGGACATTATTCTTCCTCGAAGGCTTGAGACTGAGTGCAATCTTTCATTACTTCAGAGACTGTAAGCATTGCTTCTCTCACGGCACTTAGAGCCTGTTTGGGCCTGTTTTAGTGACTCTTAACCACTCGCCTTTAGTTTCCCGCTGGCAGTGATTGGTGTTAGCCTTTGTAAGCGACCGTTGCTGCCCAGCCCTTGTGTTTTTGCTTCTCGCTTCTGTTTGCCAACCTTAGTTTTGTTTTGATTCTTGCCCTTTCATGCATTTCAAGCTAACTTTAGCTGCACTGGTTTTCCCTTGGTGTTATTAGTTAAAGTCTTCATCAGTCTTTGTTTTGTACCTGCGTTGGAGTCCATAAATAAATAAATTGTGAAATCTGATAGTTCTTTGAGTTTTTCTTCGGCATTACGGTGATGTTGATACTGCGAATAGGCTACGACAGGCTATGCATAAGTTGTGAATGCCAGCAAGATGCTACGGCTACTTTGGTATAAGTTATCTGTAAGTTATTGAAACGTTCTATAAGTTATTAAGACTTTATGTATACATCCATAATGGAAAAATACCAAAATATCATAGTTCTCTAGAGAAATTTTGATGTGTCGACATACGCTGGTTTAATCGTCAAGGTGTGACTGGGGATTAAAATCAGTTTGCTGTTGAAAGAATTGCTTCTGAGAATTTGATGATGAAAAACAGTGTTGTCTTGTTCTCCTGTTCACTCGTTGGTCAACAGATGATAGTGATTAGTGACAGCCTGAGGACGAGCCTTCAGACTGAAACGTTGTCTTAGTATGAAGAGTATAATAACAAAATAATTTATTGGAGTCAAACAGCGTGCAAATATTCTCTCTGTTATTTCTGTCTGGAAGATTTTTTACTTGAATGCATACAGACTTGCTCTTTTTTCTGTTATAATGAAAAATTGAAACATTTTTTCTCCATTTTTCTGCTGTCATGGTTGGTTTTAAAGCACAGAGCCTGAAGTTCTGCAGCCTCATTAGAGACACTAAAAAATGTCAGTCAGCATCCACCCGACCACACACACACACACACACACACACACACACACACACACACACACAAAATGAAAATGGGTTAGATACAGTTCGACAGAGAGACAAAGAAAATGAGGCCACAGCGAAGCGAGTATCCTCACATCCGTACACTTCGAGGATCTCAGTGAGTGGCTGACCTACATATGACCTGCTGAGTATGAATCCACTCACACAGAACATCACACTCTGAAAGACATAGGATGGCCGAAGAAATTAAGAATCAAATTAGTAATTTGTTCTCTCAAATTAGTTGCTTTGCCACTAATTTCCGCACATCCTCGTTGAGCTTGCACAAAGACAGCAGTTCTCTGCACGAGGGTTTCTAAACCAGACACCTGCAGCATATAAATCTGAGTCAGTCAGATGTCAAGATAACATTTTAGTTACTACCATAGCTTTTTAAAAAATTACTTCAAGGGAAAAATAAATAAAACAAATAAGTAAAACTGGTTATCAATTCATGGGTCCTAATTAGGTAGGTTTGGACAATGTATTAGTTTTCCAGCCAGCTGTCATTAACAGTATGCACAATGCATGTACTTGATTTCTGGCAAAAAAGAGGCATTATTTCATTTCAAAACTGGACAAAAATACTTTGTTTACTGAGGTCGTAGTTCAAATGAGAAGAAGGGTAATTATATCCCCAATAAGCGGGCTTGTAAGTGAGCCATCAGCACTACCACCCCAAAGCCTTTGTATCAATAAAATATATATGCAGTTTGGCACAGTGATAGACCTCCATGAGATCTTGAACTGATTAGATTTTTTAGCCATTTTGAAAATACGGATTTACCACTAGGTGGCATTATCCGTAAAATAAATGTTTACAACTTTTAGCTGTATCTCTGTGACTATTCACCTGATCTGCACAAAAAAAATCCAAAGTGATTGTAGGATCGTACACGTTCCCACCACTGCTACAACCGCCACCGCTAATCGTGCGTGCGAGCATTTTTACCATTATTGTACAATAATGCAAAAACTATTTGATGCAGGATTTGTAATTCTGGCACAGTGATAGACCTACATGAGATCGAGAACTAATTCAATTTTAAACCATTTTGAATATATGCCTTGGCCATTTGATAGCAATTTCTATGATTTTTTTTTGTACATTTTTAGTTGTAGCTATTCACCCGATCTGCACGAAATAAAAACCAAACTGATCATTGGATCATATACTTTTATAGTGAAACTATGTCGTGTCTGCCATGATTTGCATCGGCTAAAATTGGTGAAAATTTTTCAGGGATATTATGGAATCAACTTCTCTGCTTCATACTTTGGTTCTTAATCATCCAACTTGCATTTTAAAAACAAAAGAGAGAAAAGAGAACCATTGTATCTAGCCTCATGTCAGATCAAGTTGGGTCAGGTCAGCATTCAGGAAAAAATTTGGACCTTTCAGAACTGGTTTTCTCATGAAATTTTGTACAAGCAGACTTCTTTTTTATTCAGAGGAGTCACCCCCTGTTGGCCACGAGAAAGAATGCATCAGAATCAAAATACTTAATTAATTCCAGGGGGGAAATTTGCTTACATGACAGACACTCTCTTAAAATATGCATAAATATGAAAGGAAATAAAAATATATAAACCCTATGTGCAAGAAAGTCCAGTGTATAGCATAGGTGGCCCAAAGTTAAATGATACTATTTACAGTATATATACAGTATGGCAATAGGAAACAGTCCAGGTGTCAAGGGAAGGAGTTGTAAAGTTTGATGTCCACAGGTAGAAATGATTTCCTGTTGGCGTTTATTGGAATGAGTCAGCTGCTTCATTATAAGCTATACAAATTTAGTATTTGCATAATGTTGAATTTATTTTCAAGTTTCACTGTATCTCTTACTTTAATTACAACATAAATGCTACAAGAGATACAAGAATATGATTGAGCTTATTGCCGGGTAATTCCTAATCTTTGGCCATAGGATAAACCAAAACTGAAGAGATTCTTGTAGAGAAATCACAATCAGGGACATCAGATATATTTGAATTACTGACAAATAGAACAAATAGAAAATAAGCATTACAGAAGGTGGGATTCATATCTCTGGGGCCAGCTTACCCTGATTTACCTTTTTAGAAAAACTGGAGACTCAAAATAAACAGTTCAGGGCTCCACCCAAGGATTAATATGCTTATTTATTATTTTTTCTCTGGGGGAAAATTGATTAAACTCTGGAAGTTAACAACAGGGAGGCAGATGGACTGGTGAAGATGCAAGGAATAGAGGTAGTGAAGGCGGATGCGTTTAACTACCTGGGATCAACCATCCCAAGCAACAGCCAGAGCACAAGAGAGGTGAAGAAGAGAGTGCAGGCAGGGTGGAGTGGGTGGAGACGAGTGTCAGGGTTGATTTGTGACAGAAGGATAGCAGCAAAAGTGAAAGGGAAGGTTTACAAGATGGTAGAGAGACCTGCTATGATGTATGGTTTGGGAATGGTGGCACTGACAAAAAGATGTTTGAGATTTTCCCTGGGAGTGACCAGGATGGACAGGATTAGAAGTGAGTCCATCAAAGGGACAGTGCAAGTTGAGAAGTTTGGAGATGAAGTCAGAGAAGCAAGGCTAAGATGGTTTGGTCATGTTCAGTGGAGGGATAGAAGATATATTGGACAAAGGATGTCGAGGATGGAGTTGCCAGGCAGTAGGGGAAGAGGAAGACCACGGAGAAGGTTGATGGACATAGTGAAGGAGGACATGCAGAGGGTTGGTGTGAGGGAAGAGGATGCAAGGGATAGAGTGAGATGGAGGCAGATGATCCACTGTGGCGACCCCTAATGGGAGCAGCTGAAGGAAGAAAAAGAGAGAAATATACACAATACTGTAGTGTAGTATGATTAATATCTGGTTTAAGTGAAGTGGGAGGGAGAGTGTAGCCTTTGACCAATGGGCTGTATCTGGCTGTGCTCCATGATCACACTTCAAACACAGAGCCAATGCCACCAGTTCTCATCATTATTAATGCTCAGGCAGCTTTCACAGGATAAGCTGTGACAAGTAAAAACATCCAGAATTAACCAGCAGACTACCCCCTTCCTTTTGGATTACTTCAGATGACTCTGGAATATGTGACAGTAGCAAAAAACATTTGCTTAACTCCCCAAGAAGAAAAATCCAGAAAATCTGGAGCAGACATTGGTGGTTTCTCATTTCTTCTTTTTCAGGACAACTATTCTTTGTAAATGTAATGAAGGTTACGTTAAATAATCCTTGAATCAGTGGTTTATTCTGTTTCAACCCAAGAAGTTGATATTCACACTGAAGTTCTGAATATTCAAATTTAAATTCAACAGAAGCCTCTGGTGAAGGTGAAAATTCTGAGTCTGCTCTGTTATTCTGTCCTTGACAAGATGAAAATTTGAATAAATTCATGTTCGGCTTCATTCATTCACTTGGTTTCTGGTTTTCAAACCTCCAACATTGCTATAATATATCAAAGAATCTTAATAGAGTCTTGATTTCAAAGGTTGTCGTATTTTCAAATTAATGCCATGTCTGTGTTGGCAGGATGTGTTATTGGGCAACTCTCTACTATAACAAGGCTGTTCTCATTCCCAGGCCATCAAATAATGCTTTTCTGTCAGAGAATGAAGTAACAGGTTGTGGCATTACATCATTTTTCCATGAGCAGCGTTACTGTGGTGAAGGGGTTTATCTTAACATAAACTTTAACATTAACATAAACCACAATCTTTTCCTAAACCTAACAAAAAGGTTTGAGTGTCTAAATCAGAATCAGAATTCTTTATTAATCCCAGAGGGGAACTTGCTTGCTTTACAGACACTACGTTAAGTAAACATGACTATAAATATAACAATACTGTCTGCAGCATGTACACATGCATGGCAGCAGGTAAAAGTCCAGTTATCAAGGGGAGGAGCTGGAAAGTGTAATAGCCACAGACAGGAGTGTCTATAATCATGACTCAGAATTGCCTTGCTTTTACACAGTAAGATATAAATGAATGAAATATAGAAATGAGTGAATGAGAATGTGAATATTAAAGTGGATAGGAATAAATATAAAAATATAATAAACCTAAACACACAGAAAACAAATCAGCTCAATTCAGCTGTAATATATAAATCATACCTATACTGTCACAGCCTTACAATTTTAGACTGAGAACCTAAATAAACTGATGATGGTAGGGGAGGAAGAACTCCCTTTTAACAGGAAGAGACTTTCAGCAGAATCAGCCTCAGGAAGGGAAAACATCTGTTGTGACTGTTTGGGGGCGATGGAAAAGAGAAGACCACAAAAAAAATTGCCAAGAGAAAAAAAGCAAAACTTTTCATAAAAAACAAAGGCAACTAAAGACACCGGCCCTCCAGTATCCTGAAGCAGACTTTGTACGTCTCTGTAAAAGAATCATTATCTGTCAGCAGTCAATACTTGCACAACTGGTGCATCAAGGCACTTTGCATCTAATGGTGAAATGCAGGCTGTAGCTGTCATGTTGTTCTTGACTAGGCAATCCAAGATGGCAGCAGTATGCAAACAACAGTGAAAGTAACTAACTAAACCATACATAGATGGAACCAGGTTCCATCTGTGGATGTGCTGCAGCAGTGTGTTTAAGCACAAAAAAACTGGCATTGAGGTGCACTCCAAGTACTGATGACAGTGGCTGAATGGCTCTTCATTTCCTGGTTTTCTGACTGCTATTACTGGACACTTGGATGTGATGTCACCTCCAGCTCCAACATCCGACTTCTGAATTAAATGGAATCAAGCATTTAAAAAATTCCCCAAATTAAGGTAGAGTATATGAAGCAGTTTATGTTACCAGTATTGCTGCAGCTTTATCAGCTATAGCATTAGTGAGAAATCCAATAAATACTTTATGTTTTTATGCCCATCAATTTTCTCAACTGTTTGTCCAACTTATGTATCAGGGGCTGGACCCTATCTCAGCTGTAACTGGGTGAAAGGCAGGGTACACCCTGAGTTAGAGAGACATGTAGGTTTCTGGACTCATTCGTCTGGACTGTGGGAGGAAGTTGGGATATCCAGAGAGAAACCATACAGGCACAGGCAGACAAGCCCCAGCTAAGCAGTGGGTTTGAACCCAGCATCTTGTTGCTGAAAGGCAATGGTTTTAACAACAGTGCCACCAGATATTGGTTCTTTTGCCCAAATAAAAGAAATTAATAGATGAGTTTTACTGGTGGTACTGCTAATGTTACTTTACATCTTCCATTACTGAACAAAGGAAAAGAGTCTCAGCTACTAAAAAACGGACATCAACTCTTTCAAAACCATCTAGAACTCTGGTTTGTTATGGGTTTGGTAAGAAATGTTGAATGTACAGAGAATTCTGTTTTAAAAAAAAGTCTTTATAGGGTACTTTAAAACTCTCCCAAAAATAGTCCCCAAAATATATTTGTCATGTTTGAGTAATCTGTAAATTGTAACCCATCAGATTCTCTCATTTCTTGACAAATTTCCTTCCTGGCTTGAATTAGGCTAAACTTTATTAATACAACACAATATAGTCTTATTTTCCAGTCTTTCATATATATATAGATATAGATATCTATATATCTATATCTATCTATCTATCTATCTATCTGTCTATCTCTCTCTCTATATATATCTATACACACACACACACACATACTTATATCTTATGGAGTGTCTGTAATGTAAGCAATGTCCCCCCCTGCAATTAATAAAGGATTATGATTCTGATTGATTAAGATAACCACCTTTATGTGACTGCTTAGTTTAATTGCCAATTTTAGGGTAAATGAAGCCAGATAACAGAAAGATATCCTAGGTATGTTAAAGGGCCCAAGTCAGAACCAATACCCAAGTACCTTAAGACATATCTGTACATCACATTGCAAAGAAAAAAACATGTATGGAGCTCATTTTCAGAAATGACAAATGCAAATCTAAAATGACGTGCCAGTCACACTCTTCACTTTATTGGTTATTTTTTGTGTTCTGTTGCTGGGGTTGCTGACAGTAAAGCTCCTTGTGGCCTTTCAAAGATAGACACTGACCCATTACTAACATTAGAGCTGGAAAATTTAGACCAGGGCTAAAAAAAGGAGTGAAAAGAAAATAACATCTTCTTAGTTTCAGTTAAACTATATCTCTGCATGTCTACAAGTGCCTTTAGGCTTCTTTATCAGTGTCTAAAAGTTGCATCAGCATATTCTTGTTGCTGTTGTTGTTGTTGTTACTGCTAAGCTGCAGGCCAGTGATTCAGCCTCTTTCTGCTCTCATGCTGTCTGAACTGGCAGCGAGAGAATCCAACACAAAGCCAAACCCTGAGATCAAGTTCTGCCTGTTTGTCAAAACTGAACAAAGTGATCTCAGGTTAAAAGTCACTGCAACATTCAGGATGCTCGCATGCATTTTATATGTGTTTAGTCCAACACTTCATGACAGTAAAGTGACAAAGGAAAACTGACTGATTACATTTTTAGATAATCTGCTAATGTCTAGCAGATTGCTGGCCTCCCTTCACTATGTGACATTTGAACTCAGTTTGATAGCAATGTTGGTAAATCATGGAGTAAATATACAATGTTGTTTCCAAGGAATTTGGAAACTGTGTAAAATGTAGTGAAAAATAGAATGCCGTGGTTTGAAGGCTATATTTAGGTGAAATAATAAAAACAAAAAACACACTAAACACGAAAACTGAGAAGTACACAGAACACAGAATTTGGGAATGAAGTGAACATTTTTTTAAATGACAGATCTAACAAATGGCAGGCCAGTTCACTTCCTGGACTCCTTAACTGTACAGCACTATGATACTGGGATATGTTCAGAAACTGGTTTTTGTACTGTCTGTGTGGCAGCAGCCGTTGCTACAAAACCTACAGTATATTTACTGGGTTTTTTCAGCATTGCTGATACAAGAGTGTACTTTTATGTACTACTAAAGTATGTGGACAAAAATATCAGGCTAACTATACAGTACATTACACCTATAGGAGCTTTTATGACATCTCATTCTAAATGCATACTGTAGGCATTAGTATGGAGTTGGTCCCTCTTTGCAGCTATAACAGCTTCCACTCTTCTTGGAAGGCTTTCTATAAGATTTCATAGTATGTGTGAGGAAACTTTTACATAATCATTCAGAAGAGCATTTGTGAGGTCAGATGCTGATGTTGGACGAGAGGAACTGACTCCCATTCCCTATTCTTGTTCATCCCAAAGTTTGTTCGATGTAGTTGAGGTCAGGGCTCTGTGCGGGTCAGTCAAGCTCCTCCACACCAAACCCATCCAACCATACCTTTGGACATTGCTCTGGGCACTGAGGCACAGTAATGCTGGAACAGAAAAGGGTCTTCCCCAATTTATCTCCACAAAGTTGAAACATATCTTCTTACCCTATCCCTTGCATCCTCCTCTGTCACACCAACCCTCTGCATGTCCTCCTTCTTCTTCATCATCTTGGTAAGCTTGAAGCATTAAGATTGCTCTTTACTGGAACTAAGGGGCCCAGGCCAGCCCCAGAAAAACAGCCCTATGGCATTATCCACCCTTCACCAAACTTTACAGTTGACAAAATGCAGTCAGGCAGGTAATGTTCCCCTGGCATTCACCAAACCCAGTCATATCCACCAGACTGCCAGCTGAAGAAGTGTGATTCATTAACCGACAGAACACAAAATTCTGATTAGAAGATAATCTGCTTTATCTCCTGAGCCACAGCTGACCAGTGCTGATCAACATCAGTGTAACTTAATCATAATAAAGTTATACTATGCAAAAATGTTTTTGCAGCTATCATCTATGGCAACTGCAATAAAGAAATCTGAATACATGTTTCTTTTGCAAATGGAGATATTGCAAACACTTGAAACTTGCCTCAGAATGCCAGCCATCTTCATAATAAACAATTGTTCCATTTTCTCTAAGTTACCTTTTTCTCAGACTCTTCCTTCTGCAGCATTTCAAGGGTTTCAGGGTCTGCTGCCAAGCAGCAACCTTTCATTAAAAAGCTTTTCAGATTACCCTTTTTACATCTTTTACTTCAAACCTTACTTTGAAATACTGACTGTCAAAGTGCCCTTGTCTATACAACCCGGAGTCCACGTTTTTCAAGCAGTTACTGCTGTGATACAAGACTACTACAATGTGATTGGTTGCCTATCTCAATCATGTTTTATTTCCTAACTGAAATGGAATAATACTGAATGGGAACTGAGTGAAGATATTACAGAAATTACACAGAAAAACAGTGTACTTCTGGTGTCTGCAAGCAATGCATATTGTGTTTCTCTAAAAACAAACAAACAAAAAAAAAAGGACAAGAAATTCCTGAGCTTTAAGTATGGAACAATGGAACCAACATAAATCTCAAATACTTTAACCAAATAAAACCAATCCTGAAGAGAACCTCAAACCAAAGTTGCTCTCTGATAGCTTGCTAAGGGACAAGAGGGATTGATCCAGCTTTCAAGGCAAGTCCAGGTAGTATTGACTTCACATCACTTGATGCTGGTACATTATGCATGAGATTGATGTCCGACTGTACAGCAAAGATTTCATTCTTGAAGCTGTAATGCTTTAGACTGATCACAGAGCTCATTTCTCAATGACTCCAGCAGGTCCACAGCAGGAGGCTGCTTTTTCCAACAAAAATATACTGTACACTGTATAAGCAACACGCAAACACACTGTGATGAGTCTTTCTAATGCTGTGTAATATATAGCCTAAAATCATATATGTACTGGGTGAAGGGCATGGTGACAGGAGAATAAATTTAACATGATTTTGAAAAAGAACCCAGCAAACATGGCTGAAAGTCCAACATCAGCTGATCAAAGT
The DNA here is from genome assembly GCA_015106775.1 of Etroplus canarensis. Lineage (NCBI taxonomy): Eukaryota > Metazoa > Chordata > Actinopteri > Cichliformes > Cichlidae > Etroplus > Etroplus canarensis. The sequence continues at coordinate 2,070 of VUQH01043095.1, read as the reverse complement.
ATGACTGCAAAAACTGAAATGTACAGACAGATGTTGAACATAGGTTGTGTCAGACAGTCTCTTACAAATTGAGAAATGTGGATCAGATGATTCCAGAGAATGAATTAAATGTATCTATTTTTTTGCTAAAACAATGACTAACCTGGCTAGTTGCATGCAGCTGTAACACAGGCGATACAGCGGGCTGTCTTCCAATCCACCAGGTTGGCTCCTTTAGCTTACATGCTGAAGTGTAGGGTAAGACATCAAACCCCAAATTGCTCCAGATACATCCACTGGAGCATGAGTGTGTCTGTGACAGTTAAATGTGCTTAAACGCATAGAGTAAAGCACTGTGTGAATGAGGCTTGCAGCAAAAAGTGCCTTCAGCTTGAGTAGAAAAGTGCTACGTAAGTATCAGTCTGTTTGACGGGCATACAACACCTTCTCCATGTACAAAGACTAGTACTACAAGAACCTGTGTTTATTTTTTCAGTTAGTTTTTAAATAAACAACACTTTTAGGCAATTTACTTTTGTTGCATGGTGACCTTAATGGTTGGCCTGCGGGATTCATCACAGCACTGTCCGTGTTTTCAGTCATATAACCCCAGGAAAGTAAATTAGCTCAGTAGGATGAGGCATGCACTCCAAGCATTCAAGTCTCTCCTAAAGTAAAGGGGTTCTCTTGCATTCTTTTTTAAATCAAGAATATTTATTTTTAATTTATTCTAATAGATAAAAACATAGTAGAAGACAATTCTGGAAAAGAAACTTTTTCTTACTAGACAGTCTAACAACGGGTGCTTTGAACCTATGTTGAGTGAACATCTTTTTGTTTTTGGAACTATTTTTCAACTACGACTAGATGATGACAAAAAACACCAGCCAATATTTATTCAACGTCAAAATGTTTGCTAGGAGCTAACTAATGCCCATCACTACCATCAGGTATCATATTCAGGCTTGTAAAACAGGTTGTTGTGAGCTGACTGCAGGGTACCCTTCTTGTGGAACTGTAATCAGCAGGCCCAAACGGAATCTGCAGATTTTTTCATAGTTTTCCGTGGTGATCCAGAGGGAAAAGCTGCAGAATTCTGCAGAGCATTTTTTGCTTGTTACAATAATCTTCAAACTCTGTAGAGAATCTGCAGGGCACAGATTCTGTGGCTTCTAGTAATCAGAATACATTATCAAAATAGAGTAAATGATACTGCAACTGTTTTGTTGACAGGTTGAGGGCCAATTTGTTTGAGAAGTGTTATGGCTGCTGCCTAAGCCTTCTTTATTGGAGGTCTCTCACATATACCCCCCATTCTTTTGCTAGGTAGGTGTGTGTGTGTGTGTGTGTGTGTGTGTGTGTGTGTGTGTGTCTAACTACAGGAGTGGCTCCAGGGGTGCCAGGGTTGGGTCTTCTAATTATCCATTTCAGCTTCTGCCTAACATATACTGTTCTTCAATGTCACGTCATGGCCAGATTATAAACTCTACTCTAAATATCTTATTAATGTCATTCAGTATTTTTTACTGTCAGACATGAATTGACTCTAGCTCATGATTTACTCCAGCCCTAACTATGTTCCTGCAGTCACCCTGGTCTGTCAGCAGCTGTCAAATTTATGGTTTCACTCTCTGGCTTGTGTGTCAGTGAGCATATAGACAGATACAACCAGAATTCCAGAAAAGTTGGGACATTCTTTAAATTTGAACAAAATGAAAACTAAAAGACTTTCAAATCACATGAGCCAATATTTTATTTACAGCAGAACATAAATAACATAACAAATGTTTAAACTGAGAAATATTACAATTTTATGCACAAAATGAGCTCATTTCAAATTTGATGCTTGCTACAGGTCTCAAAATAGTTGGGACAGGGACATGTTTACCATAGTGTAGCTTCTCCTCTTCTTTTCAAAACAGTTTGAAGACATCTGGGCATTGAGAATATGAGTTTCTGGAGTTTTGGTGTTGCAATTCGGTCCCATTCTTGCCTGATACAGGTTTCCAGCTGCTGAAGAGTTTGTGGTCGTCTTTGACTTATTTTTCATTTAATGATGCACCAAATGTTCTCTATAGGTGAAAGATTTGG
>VUQH01043094.1:0-13665 GCA_015106775.1 Etroplus canarensis | reverse complement strand
GCCTTTTCCTTCCCTAGGGGTCTCCGTCTCTGTCTGCGTCAGGTCAGTGTCTTATTTTGGTAACCTGTCTGGTCCCCGCTGCACTTCCCTTCCTAATTGTGTCAGCTGTGTTTCCCTTCCACCTGTCGCCCTCTCATTGGTCCATCTCCGTTATTTAAGTTCTGTCTCCCCGTCTCTCCCTCGTCGTGTCATGCTGGTTCGTCACTGGTTGTCTAAGTGGATGTGTCCTCGTCGCCCTTTTGTTCTCTCCCCAGCTTCCACCCAGGTTGTTGTTCAGATCTCAGTTTGGAGGTTTCCACACCTCCAGGCTGAGACGGAATCCATAAGACCTTTATGATGAAAAGCACGACAGAACATGTGATCTTACCTGGATGGGGCAGAGGCCTTGGCAGTCCAGTCCCAGGTTGCTTAAACTGGCTCTTGGGACATGGAGTGATTTTCTAATAAATGTCAATGTGATGGACCTTGCATTCACATGTCTTAACCTAGACAAATATTTATAATAGGTATTGTATTTTTTATAACTTTAAGTATTACTTTAAAGGAGTGAGGAGTTCCCTAATATGCTCTCTAAAATAATTTTTCTTCTTTCAGTATCACTAGATCCCATCATTCCTCACCAGATATTTTGCACTCTAGCGAAAAAGTACATGTTCGACTGTTTCTGGTTGGTTGCTGTGAGTATTCATCTCAGCTGGATGTATACCTAGTCTGTGAAGTGCATGGATAAGTTACAGTTTTTTCCTAACCTCAGGTGAGTTATGACTATTTCTTCCCTTCAGTTCCTGCAAACATGACTTTGCAGTGTGTAAAGGTGCCATGTCCCAGTATTTCTTTAAGACTTTCTGCAAGACCTCAGCAGTGCTTGTGATTTCACTGAATGGTTTCCTGATATGTCTACTTCCCCACTGTCTTCAATGCCTTTGAGCAGAAATCAAGAAGAAAGAAACGCAAAATCTGTTATTCAATCTGTACAGTACTGTAGATTAAATATTTCTAACAAGATATCCTAACCCTATGATGAATTTCCAGACTTAATACTTGCAAGTTCTGAAGACACCAAAATGCCCTGATGTGCAAGTGATCAGAGAAGAGGTTTTGTGATTGCACCGCCATGTTTGAGCTTTGAGAAAAGAATCCCAGCAAGCATTAGAATTTAACTTTAGCTGCCTGTTTTACCCATGTTTGTCTTATCAATTCTCAATTAAATCATCAAATCATTGGATTTTAACAGAATACTAGAAGTGATAAATCAACAAAATAAAATGAAACCAGAAACTAGAGTGAGATTAGATGCCAAAAACTCAAGAATCAACCCATTTAGAAAAAGAAAACATGCAACTTTAATAGTTCTTGTCTTGAGACATGTGATGCCTAAAGTGTATTTGTGTTAAATTATAGATCTAGCATCAATGTTACACTACTCCATTTATTTTAGAGTTCCATGTCCATACCTGTTACACACGTTAAATGAAAACCTCTTAGCATCAAGGATTGGAGGGCAGGTGATAAACTGAGATGTCAAAGGGCGCTAGCATTACTATAACTTAGTGGATGGTTTATTAATGCCTGGCAGCTTTGAGTGAAAGTAGCCATCGTTTAATAAATAACTTGTTCTCTTTTTTTACTGGCAGCAGTCTGTCTGGCCCTCAGCGTCTTCCTCTCTGTCCGATAATGAGGTGCCTCCAACCTTGCCCAGGGGCTTTTTTTGTAGCTGCTCTGCCAGATTTGCACTTCTGAACAACTTTTAATTATGCTCTGTGGTATGAAAATACTGTGGTGGTCTAAAGTACTTGCAGGGAGATGCCAGTTAAAAATAATAGCCATGTGCTTTGGCCCACATGTCTTCATTTATGCATTTACAGAACAAGAACTGTTAAAGTTGCATGTTTTCTTTTTCTAAATGGGTCGATTCTTGAGTTTTTGGCATCTAATCTCACTCTAGTTTCTGAAGTATTGGCTGGTGAACAATGATATCAACTGAGTCAATGATAAATAGCATATCAATAGATAAAATAAAATGACTGATGATAGTCATTAAAGTTTCATGACAAGGCTTTGTCATTAGGAGATTTCTTCTATTGATTTTAGTGAGGTCAATGACAGTAATTATGCCAAAGAAAATCAGATGATTAAATTATACCACCAAGCATGATAAAATTTGAATTATAAGTATGTCAGTGAAATTATATGCAGTGCAGCAAGTGGTAAAGAGCTCCAAGAGTCACGACTCAAAGAATATTGAAATTAGTCATATGGATAACCTTTAGTATTCATAAAGATTTTGGGCTGGTGAATACAATTGACAAATTTATGGAAAAACCCTGATAAAATGTCTTAGGTGCAGGTACCTTGGAATTGATTCTGCAAGACATTCAGTAGGTTTTACCTTCATTTAATGTTTTAACGATGGTAGTGGAATATGCTGTCAAACAAGCTGGTCCAAAAATCCCCCCTCAGTGTCGAGATTTGGTGACTGGCATAGCCTATGAATATTTTTATGCCCCATTATTTCATCGTCCTGAAATACCCCAAGCCAATTAGGACAGAAATTTTTCATCATAGGATTCATGCTAAGTGTTCAGTCAGAACAATTTATTTTGGACTGGACTGATCCTTAGCTTGAAGTTGGCAAATGGATCCAACCATGTCAAGAAAAACATCTCCCTTTACTGCAGAGCTAAAAGTGTTAGATGTTTCCTTCAATTTGTCACTCATCTGTAGATTTCATATCCCCTTATAATTGTGTTTTCTCTTGGCCTATCCTTGATAAGCATCATCTCTGAGCCACCATGAACAACAAACTTGTTTTTTAGTCACGTTTTGTTCCCGAGACTGCATTGCACATATGGTGCATTATAGACATTTGGGTGCCTGCCTGCATAAACCCATGGATCATAAAACTTAAGATTCCCCTAAAACTGTGGCTGTGATTTAATTAAGACAAAAAAAAAAACCGTAGTCCCCTTCAGTACAAAAAACATTGCTGCTGACTCCAACTATTCCAGACAGTTTTACCGCAGTTACCCTACACTGCCATTTGCTGTTAAAGTAATTGTTCTGAACGTTTGATGGGCGGAATAGCAGGCTGAGTGGGTGTTTGTGAGCAACAGTAGCAAGAACAGGGCACAAGACTTTTAGAGCCGGTTGAGTTACAACTCAAGGTATTTTACCTTGTTTGCGGCTCTCTTGGAATGAAAACACTCACGCAAATTACAATACCATTACCACTGCGGACTGCATTGTAAATCCGGATGATTGTTTGTTTACAGAAGGCTCGTGACAAAACAGTGTCATCTGAAATAACATAGTGGCTTGGGTGCTATTACACACAGAGTAATGAAAACAAAAGCAATACAGCTGTTTAAATGTTATTATTGATCAATGAAGGGGCAATTATGGCAGCTTTAGGAGCAATATGACACAACAAAGAGACAGGATTATGAGTGGAAAAAAACTGCTTCTTCAGTGACTTACTTCATTGTAAGACATGTTCCATTATCAGCGATGTGTGATGGAGGCAGACCTTTACTTGGTTTATTCCATCCATCTGTTCATATAAGTCCTACACCATACACTGGGAATTAAGGCTTTATTAAAAGCCACAGTGTAACCAGAGTTCCCTTTACATCAGAATGGCTAGCAGGGGTTGCTTTGCCTAGAGGAACAACTAACCCATGTGAGGTGCTTTTACTGTCTAACAGAAATAATGGAGCAGTTTAATGTCTGAAGTTATGGTCTAAATGTTGTTCCAGTCTCCCAATAAAACTTTAAAATGAAACATAGCATAATTTCACAGATTTAAAGTGATCAAATTTAAGATCATTTAATATCTATATATATGGGTTTTGGACAGTTGTATTTTCAGTCAGAAGACACTGGTGCTTGTTTGCACCTTCAAAGGCTTGTAAAGGTCGAACTTTAACGTTTGAATTCAGTCAGTGGTACGCCACTCGTCTTTGTGCAACACAGACACACACACACACACACACACACACACGGCTTTTATCAGACTCAGTATGCAGAGCTATGGCCAAAAGTGTGAGGCGTCCTCCCTCCTCAGAGATCAAACAGGATGCGCCTATTCCTCTATTCTTGCCTTCTGTTGGGAGGGCACGACGTAGCTTTATCTTCCCCCTCAGCCACCCAGACAAGGCGATGGGCTGTGTCTGTTGACAAATGCTTCACTTGTTACAGATAACAAAACATGTAAACAGGAAATGGCCAGTAGGCAAGCCATGGAAATGCTTGAAAACTTTGATTCATTCCTAATGTGATCATAGTATGACTGGGTCAGCAAGGAAACAGCACTTTATAATATAGTTTCCAAGACTCACCAATTACATGATCCACCACTTGTTCAGAAATACACAGTGCCTCTATCTAACATTAATCAAACACAAATTCTTAAAAATGGGCAACTTCCAAACACTCAAATATTAGGATATGCTGCATGTTTGTGTTATAGTGTTGTGAATTATATATTTCAAGGTTTGAACTGATGGACAGACAATAATGATGTCTCTCTGGGCTTTTAGGCATAAAAAATTTAGGATTTCTACATCCAGCTTGTTTTATAACAATCTGCTAATGTGTATTTAAAATGCATTGGGTGTACTTGTAACACACATTTTTTACATTATTTCATTGTTTTTGTTAAATCAGTGTAACCAGATGGATGGAAAAATAAAATCCAACTAAAATACATGACAGGCCAAATCATTTTTTAGGTAGAGATGTAGTTAAGCTGTTGTTTTTGTGGCTAAAACTGCTAAACTGTTAAATTTTTCTTCATTACCATAAGCCACTGGATCTGAATAGCCGATATGCATGCAACAAAGAAAAACTAGGAAAGACATCAATGTTCTGACAAACGAAGTCTTCTGTGTGTAAACGATCCAGGTTTAAGTTGGATGAATATTTTATTCAGATGTGAGGAATGACAACTGCATATTATTTTATACAGCTGCTCTGGCCAAGACAAAAGTGCTAACTAAAATGTTATATTTGGCCAACAGCCATCTGCAATATGTTTCAAACTTCCTTCAAAGTGGGTTTGAGCAGCACAAACCTGTCCCCCTGAGCCTTACTGCGGGATTAAGTCTGGGATTTCAATGCTAGGAATAAAAAGTAAATAACCTATTTTCTATTTCTAGGCCTTATATCAAAAAGGCAATGCCTAGACATGTCATTACAGAAAAGGTGGCCACAGCCAGGTCTAGCATTCATTGTTGCATGAGATCAGAGAAAGCAGGGACATAGTGATACTGCTATGGGGAAGGGGTGAGAACACCTGGTGTCTTTGATGGTGTTGATGTGATTCTTGCTGCTATAATGCAAGCAGCAAAATGATGGCTGCTCAGCACATTAACCTTCATTAGTGGGTTGACCAGGGCTTACCGGTTTAAATGAAGTAATTATTGGTGACACGGTGATGATTAATGATAATGAATCAGTTTTAATGTGTGGCATCTGTCAAATACATTTGAAGTTCTGAACTGCCTTTTCATCTTTTGTCGACTACATCATTTCCCAGCTCTGAGAAATTCCTTCAATATACTGCTAGCATGAAACAGTAAATCAAGCATTGTATTCAGGCAGTAATCAAGCTTTAGATGCAACCCTGAAAAATCAGCTGATCTCATTGCCAGCCAACATCAATTGATGCCTCAGCAGATACTCTTCTATGCATCCAACTGGCAGCTCTCATAGAGGGCTAAATTGTTTCAGCTTTTCTAGAGTTGCTGCATGTCTGCAAGCCACTTTGCAACCCATACTCCTCCCAGCTTCTCCTTTTCATACTGTGTCTGATTTCAGGTTTGTAATTATTGATTCATGTATGCTTCAGACAGAGGTTACTTTTTCTATTCTACAGCTTATGGCTTGAGAACAAAAGTGGAGCGATAAAGAAAGTGAATAGGCCTACATATGACTAAATGAAGTTTTCCTGTATCTACTTTGAGTGGCAGCACAGTGAGGCAGTTGCCTTTGTCAGTATCTTCAATGTTAGATTTTTTTTAAAGGACAACTTGTGGGTTAAAGTCAATAATTTGTTAAGGTCAGAACATTTATCGCCTTGGTGCTTTAAAAAACCTTGGGGTCCCTTTGCTTTTATTATACTGTAATCACTACACTTACTACTTCCTCTTACTTTTCTTCCTGGAAACCCTACTGTCTTTTGCCTACTGTTTGGGTATTTTAATTTTCTCTCTAGTTTAATTTTCTCAATTTATTCTCAACACATAAAAAGTAATGATATACAGCTGAAATTCTCCACTCACTGCAGAGAGAATTCAGTTAACACCATATCATATTCAGATATGCAAGCAAAATGCTTGTGACTGTATTTTCCTTGTGATGCAATAGCGATGAAACATCACCAGTCATGGTCGTAGTGGGTGGTTGACAGTTATGTCCATTTTGACGTATGGCACCATTAAGAACAAAAGCTCCACTCTGCCAGAAGAGACATGACAACAGTATCGCCACAAATCTGACAGGAGCACACATCTTTCCAGTGTCATCTCTGACCTCTATATCTCTTAGCTCAAGACAGATGCATTTTCATGCCTGACTTCAGGCTCTAATAGTCAATTGATTCATTCACAATATGTCCCAGAGCAGCTAGGTCTCTGATTATTTATTTTCTTCCTGAAAACACTCTCCCTTCTCTCTCTCTCTCTCGTCTATCTTATTAAAATGTAATGGCAAACAAAACCCCAGTCTCTCTCTATCTGATGGTGCAGAGAAAAACAATTTTAAGGGATTCGTGACGGTTTATAACCCATGGCTCAAAGAGAAGAAAACACTTAGAGGTCTTTGATGAGATAGACCTCCAAATCCATCACCACCGTCAGAAGAGTCCTCACTTTGATGCTGGTCCTGATTGACAGGCTTCAAATTCTCAGTGACTGTCAAACAAAGCCAACCATGACCACCTGCATAGACAGTCTAGACTTTATGCTCTACTGAGGTGAGGCTAGTGTGAAATGTAAGGTTTTTTGCTACAATAATATTATAAATATGTGGGGAGAAATAAGCAATTAGGGTTACTATAGCTTACAAGATATAATTTACCAGCCATTAACTGTGGCATGGACGAACTCTGTGGAATGTAGGACCATTCAAACATACTATTTATATCCCTGTAACAAGTTTCTGCCAAGGTCATTTGGGTTTTTCTGTGGAATGTTGCTCAACTGGCATGTGATCTGACATTCTTTCATGGATGGCTTTTCCAGACTCTGCATGTGCAGCTGGTGGTGTGGTTTGGTGTCATTATATTCGGGTGTGAAGGGGGTGATAGCTGACCACGTTGTGTGGGGCACACCCTGGTTGTTCTGAAATAACAGATCATTGAGACCTGCCTCCCCAATGTCCATCCATTTGTGAAGGAGCTTCGTGGAGGGTGGAGTTTTTAATTCAATTAAAACCTTTAATTTTGCAGACAGAAAAAGTTGGAACAGATGTGGGACTATTGGCTTGAAAGTCTGTTCCTTATATAGACTCAGGGGATATGTATAGAGGAGAGCAATCACACCATTTAGCTTCAGAGGCAGTCAATGCTGCAGAGGGAATGCACACAAAATTATAGCCTATAGCCATTCTGCCAGCATGCTTATGTTTAGCAGGTATTATGTTTCTCCATTTTTTTCAGTTAGGTATTCTACCAGCACCTTGTGATTGAACAGTGGCTGATGGTAATATCATAGGTTTTGCAATGTTACTTGATAATGATACTAGATGGAAGGTTATGATAACCCAAATAATTTGACTGCATGAATGTCCTTATTTTGTAGAAAAAAATCTAATAATAATGTTCAACAATAAAAAAAGTCAACATACAGTAATGAGTCTTACAAAAAAATTTCAAAAAGTTGGTGCATAAATGTCTATACAAAGTTTTACACCCAGTCAGTTTTTTACTGAATACCTGAAAAGACTGACTTGCTTGACACCAAGTAAAATAATCACCTAAGAATGTGTACTATGTGCACAAAATTTTTGGGCCACACCTCTTAATCATTGAAATCAGGTATCTCATTCCTTGCCACTGCCACAAGTGTATAAAATCAAGCACCTTGCCATGCACCCAGCCTTTACAAACATTTATGAACGAATGGATCAGTCTAAAGAGCTCAGTGAATTGGACTAGGGTATTGTAATAGTGTGCTAACATTGCAACAAGTCACTTCAATACATTTCTTCACTCTTCGATATTCCACCATCAGCTGTAAGCGATATTATTGCAAAGTGATTACCACAGCAATTCAGCCATGGAGTGGCAGACCATAGTTACAGAGTGGGGTTGCCAAGTGCTCTGCTGACTCAATGACTGCAGAGTTCCGACCCTCTTCTGGCATTAGCATCAACACAAAAACTATGGAATGGGAGCTTCATGGCATAGATTTTCCATATCTAAGCAGCTGCACTCAAGCCTTGCATCACCAATAGCACAATGCCAAGCCTCAGTGTGAATGGTGTGGAGCACACCATCACTCTGGAGCAGTGGAAATGTGTTTTGTGGAGTGACAAATCATGCTTCACTGACAGTCTGATAGACAAGTGTGGGTTTGGCAATGCCAAGAAAATGTTAACTGCCTGAATGCATTGTTCCAACAGTAAAGTTTGGTGGATGAGGGATAATGCCATGGGTCTCGTAGTTCCAGTTAAAGGAAATCTTAAAATTTTACATTTTGGACAATTCTATGCTTCCAAATTAGTGGAAACTTTTTGGGGAAGGCCTTTTTCTTTTTCAACATGACTATGCCCCAGCACACAAACAACAGGCCATAAAGGCATTGCTGAATGAATTTGATGTGGAAAATCTTGACTGGCCCTCACAGAGCCCTGAACTCAAACCCATCAAACATCTTTGGGATGAAGTAGAATGGAAATTGTGAGCTACAGTAGGCCCTCTCATCCAACATCTGCATCTGACCTCACAAGTGCTCTAGTGGATGAATGGACAAAAATTCTCACAAACAAAGTCTCAAATCTTGTAGAACTTGTTCCCAGAAGAGTGGAATATGTTATACAGTAGCTGCAAAGAGGGAACTAACTCCATATTATTGCCTTAAATTCATAATGGGATGTTCTAAAATCTCTTGTAGCTGTAATGTGTAAGTGGCCCCATAGTGTAGACCATATAGTGTGTCTTGTCTGTTCTCAGATTTCACTTTGAAGCACAAATTTTAACATTATAGTGCCGCTAAAGGAAATGGCAGAATATTGCTAAAGAAATTCTGCAAGGTCTATGCAAATGTCTGTGCAATACTTAATGAAAAAGCATCCCATAATTGTGAAGATAATTCAGCCTAGACCAAAGTGGTGGCTGAAAAATGCCTTGAGTCAAGTTTATTTGCTTGACTAAAATTGTTTAAGGAATATTACATACTTCAGGGCTTAATTGAAACAAATGAATTTAACATGTAGTCTTAACTCTCTAAATGGAAACAACAGTAAGGAAATTTACTCAAATTTGTACTTGTACTTCTAGAGAAGGAAACATTGCACATTTACTCCACTACATTTATCTGACAGCTTTAGTTGCAATTGAACAGTTTATGCTGTTCATGAAACATACAAGTATTGGGGATTTTGTTTGGGGTTTTTTTTGTTTTTTTTTAAACAGGTTCAGCTAAAATAATAGCCCATTGATAAATTACTCAACAGAAAACTGGCAGCAATTTTTTTAGTATTTAAGGAATTTTGCAAACTAAATCATCAGCTGATTAATGGAGAAAATAATCATTTGTTTAATCTATAATCAGTAATCAGTATTTATTTAATTTTTAATTGCAACCAAATCATAACAGTTTAAGATGAAATCACTTCAACTCCAACAGTAAAATCGGGCTTTTCATGCATGAGTAGCAATGATTGAATGATATAATTGCATAAAGGTCACAAAGAACATAATTTTATAACTTCTGCTATAAGTTATAAAGTTCAAAGTATAATACTACTTCTACATTTTTAAGTAAAATTGCATTAAGCAAAAAAGAACTGCTACATACTGCTACAGCTCAACTGGTTGAGGAGGTGACCCATATACTGAAGCCTAGAGACCTTTCTGCAGGAGCCTGGGTTTGAGTCTGCCCCAGATCATTTCATATGTGCAATTCCCCTCACTCTCTCTCCACTGTCCAGTCCAAATCATCTTCATCTGTTGTCAGCTCCCTTTGGGGATCGTCACAGTGGATCATCTGCCTCCATCTCACCCTATCCCTTGCATCCTCTTCTGTCACACCAACCCTCTTCATGTGCATCTGCATATCTTCTCTGTGGTCTTCCTGATTTTTCCTCTTGCCTGGCAGTTTCATTTTCTACCCCCTTTGCCCAATATATGTACCATCTCTCCTCTGTACATTTCCAAACCATCTCAGCCTTGCCTCTCTTACTTTATCTCCAAACCACTCAACCTGTGTTGTCCCTCCGATGTACTCATTTCTAATCCATCCTGGTCACACCCAGTGAAAATCTTCAACTCTCTAATGAAGGCCAAAATTCCTATAAATAAATCTTATAAAAGAAAACAGAACTGGTGAGAAAATCCATCTTTTTTTTTTTTTTTTTTACGTCAAACACAATTAAGAAAGTTGTTTTTTAAGTTATTCTATCTAACCTTCATACCACTAAGCAAATGCTTTAAGATCGTTTCTTACACAGATGGTTGCAATGACATTGCTGCATTTTGAATCACAGGTTCCCTAATTCATTACAACCAGCAGATTTGTGTGTGAGGATCCTGGCAAGCATGACTCCCATATGTTAAATAAAATGCAGCCTGTGCACCAGAAAAATAACAAACAAAAATAGACCATAATTTATACAAAGAAGTATTAAATGTTTTGAAATGCAGATGGTTCCTACTGGTAACAAATACTGCAGAAAATCCTTCGGAGGGTAGTTTACTCCTCTTCCGAGTGTAGTTAAGAATTTTTTTTTTGGCATTAATTTATCTGATTATAATATTTATATTTTATTCAGTATTAAATCACTAGGATAAAATTTGCACAGCATCAGAGCAAAGTTTTAGAGATGTAGATCCTCAATTAAATATGTCACTGTCCATGTTGAACAGTCTATCTCAGGGGCAGGAAACTTTTTTGTTTGAGGGCAAGACGACTTTGATACAGTGAGCAAAGCAGTGAGCAAAGTAAAGCAAAGCACACTTAACAACCAAATAGAAAGATGACATAGAAAGAGCTGAAATATGTTGAAATCTATCAATTTAAGTGTGCTTGGCAGATGATTTTAAAAGTAGCCTGGGTCCTTGTTCGGGAAACCTAGAACTTTGTCAGAAAATGTAAATTTCCACCAGAATCCACCTTCACTACCTCTACTCCTTGCATCTTCACCATTCCACCCACCTCCCTCTCATTCACACACATATACTCAGTGTTGTTTATATTGAATTTCATTTCTCTTCTCTCCAGTGCATATCTCCACCTCTCCAGGCTCTCTTCCACCTCCTCCCAGGTCTCACTACAGATCACAATGTCATCTGCAAACACCATAGTCCAGGGAGACTTCTGCCTGAATTTATATGTCAGCCTGTCCATCACCACTGCAAACAAGAAGAGGCTTGGAGTTGATTCCTGGTGTAATCCCTCTTGCACCCATCTGTCACACCTCACTACTGCACACCTCACTATCATCTCGCTGTCCTCATACATGTCCTGCACCACTCTAACATACTCTGCCACTCCTGATTTCCTCATACAATACCACAGTTTCTTTCTTGGCACCCTATCTTATGAATTCTCTAGATCTACAAAGACACAATGCAACTCTTTCTGACCTTCTCTGTACTTCTCCATTAGCACTCTCAGAGCAAACATTGCATCTGTAATCCTCTCTCGGCACGAAGCCATACTGCTGCTCATTTGTTGTTACCTCTCTTTTTAACTTAGCTTCAAAAACTCTTTCCCATATTTTCATGGTATGGCTCATTAATTTGATCCCTGTGTAGTTACTACAACTCTGTCCCCTTTATTCTTGAAGATCGGTACTAGTGCACTTCTACTCCAGTCCTCAGGCATCCTCTCGCTCTTCAAGATTGTATTAAGCAATCTAGTTAAAAGTCCACTGCCCTCTCTCCTAAATATTCCCATACCTCCACAGGTATGTCATCTGCCCTCACTTCCTCTTGACTAATATTCTGCACTTCCTGAATCACTCTTTCCTCTGTCCTTCTCCTCATTCATCAGGTCCTCAAAGTACTCCTTCCATCTTCTAACGCTCTCGTCACCTGTTAGTACATTAATACAGTTTATGGCAGATGTATTTATATCACAGTGCATGCCTGCCTCAGTGAATAAATGAAATAAACAAATACAAGTTATGAACATATCTATGTCCATTTTCATGAAAATGAATTACATCATTTTCTGTTCTGTTATTACCTGTGTACCTGAGTAAGACCATTGTCATTTATGTGTCTAACTCAGACTTTAATACGATTACAGTTCAGACCTGCATCACTGACTGAAGAAAAGCATGGATAATATTTATTAACAAATTTTTGTATAAATACAGTGTTTCTTATACTTTACACATATGTTTACAAGGATGGGCTTCACAGGTATTTTAACTTAGTTTAATCATGATAAGATAAGATAAGATAAGATAAGATAAGATAATCCTTTATTGTCCCACAGCGGGGAAATTTGCATGGACTGCAGCAGCATATAGACAAGTATGAAAATATCTACTATACATATATATATATATATATATATATATATATACTCTGTATGTACAGTATATTATATATTTATATACGCACACACACACACACACACACACACACACACACACACACTTAAATAAAGGCAGGAAAAGAAAAAAAAGAACTCGCTACTCGGGGCGGCCGTGGTGCAGAGATAGAGCGGTCGACCTCTGATCGGTTGATCGCAGGTTCGTATCCCACTCTGCCGGCCCATGTGTCGATGTGTCCTTGGGCAAGACACTTAACCCCACGTTGCTCCCAATGGCTTGGTTAGCGCCTTGCATGGCAGCTCTGCTGCCATTGGTGTGTGAATGGGTGAGTGTAATTGTAAAACGCTTTGGGCTTTAAGGTAGATAAAAGCACTATATAAGTGCACACCATTTACTCTACAAACATATTTACATTGTGGACGCATGGAATGTGGAAGAACACATATACACATGAATAAAAATATGCAGCGTACTGCTTATACTGCATGTGACTATTCACTATTCAATATTGCAGTGTGGTATGTACAGGTGTTTGGTTTGTGTGGTCTACTGGGAGCAGTGCTGATTGTAGAGTCTAACAGCAGCAGGAAGAAAGGACCTGCGATAACGCTCCTTCACACACTTGGGATGAAGTAGCCTATCACTGATGGAGCTCTCCAGTGCCGTCAGAGTCTCATGCATGGGGTGGGAGTCGTTGTCTAGCAGAGATGTCAGCTTGGCTAACATTCTCCTTTCACCCACCACCTGCACTGGGTTGAGGGGACACCCCAGGACAGAGCTGGCCTTCTTAATCAGTTTGTTAATTCTCTTCCTGTCAGCAGCCGAGATGCTGCTGCCCCAGCAGACCACACCATAAAAGATGGCTGATGCCACCACAGAGTCAAAAAAGGTCCTCAGGAGGGCTCCCTGCACTCCAAAAGACCTTAGTCTCCTCAGCAG
>VUQH01043092.1:0-10316 GCA_015106775.1 Etroplus canarensis | reverse complement strand
CCTCTGTCCCAGTGCAGGTCTACTTTATTCACTGCAACATATACATCCTTACTGAAAGAGATCTAGTTACGCTGCCAGTGATTTTTTCGTTCATTCCACTGGAAACATTGTTACTATTTCACTTGTATTTCAAAGTATTTCTATGCACTTATTCTGTAAGTAAAAATATAATTCTGTTCCAAGTTGTCCATTGCAATAAGCTACAATGCCTTAACCAAAGTCACATTTCAACCGGAAATTCACCTAAAAATAATGTAGAATAAAGCAACACAATTATTTGTTTCTTGGTCAAGGCACACACAGATGAGCAATGCAGTGTAGGACCTTACCACACTTACTTTTCTGATCCACTAAGTCTGCCTCATAGAAGAGGCATAAACAAAGTCTGCCTAATCAAATGCCCCTCATCCCCTCATTTCTTCTGTTACAAGTTGCAGTAGAACACACTACTGAGACTTTGACCAGCTGAATCAAAATGAATCATTGCCTGCTGAAGGTTAAATTAAAATTGGACTGGAAAATTGGTTTGAAGTTGGTGCTCAGGCATTACTCTTGATGAAAGTTAAATTCTAATAGCCTAGCTTTGTTGACTTGTTAAGTGGATTATAAAACTTTTCACGCTGTCTTGGCACTTGCTGTTTCTTGTAGTCCTCTGGTTTGTTAGTATGTGCAATTTCTGTAGTTTTTGTTCCTTTTTTTAATTCTCTAATCAGACATTACTTGCTGTGATCAATAGATTATGTCCCATTAAATATCAATTGTATATATTGTATATAAGATGCTTATATTTTGCCCTTATTTTTGACTTTTATTTATACTAAAGTGTGAACTTCTTGCACTTCACTGTGTGTTACTTTAGGCGGTTGTAACTAGTGAATTTCTCCACTGTGAGATCAATAAAGTTCTATTTTATTCTACTCTATTCTATTGTCTCAAAGTGGGTCTGAATCTACCAGCTAGCTGATTCAAATCCACTTATACTAGCGGCATGTCCAGGATGTGCATAGACCACCTCTCACCCGTTGACAGCTGGAACCTGCTGAATTATATAAGCAGTTAAGAAAATGAATGGATGAGTGTTTAATATACAGTCTGATCACTATCATTATGTTTACAACTATCAAGGAGTATCAATGAACAAAATGCTTTCTTTCAGCCAAATGGTAATGTTGACTGTTTCTTTTGTCTCCACAGCAAAGAAGACATGTGCAGCCATAGATTTTACCTGTAAGAATGGACAGTGTCTTCCTGCTAGGTGGCGCTGTGATGGAGAAGTAGAGTGCGCAGACGGTTCTGACGAGGCCGATTCAATCTGCAGTAAGTAGCCGCACAGCCACGCAGACGGGACAGACGAACCCTGATGCACGTTGTAGCTTATAGAGAAGGCCATGAGGCAATGCACACAGTCAGCTGGGTCAACGCACACATTTGAATCATCATGTTTTAGCAGCTAGTACATGAAAATTACCTGAATGTATATACACCGGCATAATGACATTGTTTTTGTGTTTTACTCTCATGTATTACTTTATAAGATAGTTGACCTCCACATAAACACACATACTGATGTTCTTGGACTCTCCCAAAGTTTTTCAGTGTGACATTTTCCTGTGCTCCAGCCACTGTGCCAACGTTCTATTTCTTGCACATTGCCTCAGGAAATTGCTTTTAGTGGCTTTTTGTTGTCAGCTGCAGCATCAGACTCAGAAACTACACACAGGGTTTGATCAAGGCCACAGAGGGCGGAAGAGCGGACAAGATGCTGGCTTCTTTCACTTTATTCCTGCAGAGCGCACTTGAAAAGTGAGAATTAGAAATAATTACTGAACCCTGAATTCATCTCGTTCTCATTAAGCAGCTCATGACACAAGAGAAAGTTTCTCTAAATTGCATGTTCAGTCACGCGATGCATATTAGAAACTTTTTTCTCCCATTTTGTGCATGTTCATATATTAGCTTAAGCCCTGATAGAAAGTGTAATGCCATTTTATTGTTATGGTGCACCGCAGCTAATATAGCTACACGCACATGTTTTTTTTTTTTTTTTCCCACTATCCCATAATTATATATAATGACTCAAGTTGAATTTTAGTCATTTCTGTAATTGTAAATACAGTAGCATATTAGTGAAAAAATAACTAAAACTGCACTTCTTCTCTCCCAATGAAAAATGTATTTGTTTATATTTAATTTTTTTTTACTACTGGACACAAGATAGCTCCTGTTTCATGATAAAGTTAAATTATTAATATTTCCAAATAAGCAATGCCACAGTTTTACAAAATACCCTGGTGTGTGACTTTATAATAGATAAACTGGAATGGTAATATAGAGAAATGTTTAATTTCAGTAGATGAAGTTAACGACCTTGGGTCAACCCTGTGCGTACTAGTGCATCTAAAAAAATTATATTATCAGAAAGTTAATTTTTTTCAAAAATTTAAATCAAAAAGGTAAGATTTCGTACATTGTGTCCATTACATGTAAAGTGAAAAACTTTACATGCAATGAACAGTGTCAAAACGTCCTTTTTTAGTTTGAATTTGGATGATTATGGCTTATAGCTCATAAAAATCATAAATCCTGTATCTCCAATTATTAGAAGACTGAAAGTTAGAGTAAAATACTATTCAGACAGTATAAATATTCTCTGTCATTTTTCCATCTAATTCAGTACACACAGCCACAATAGTGGAGACGATTGCTTATTTGACAGTTGTCCAGCTGACAATCATGGACACCCTCCACAAGGAGGGTAAGCCACAAAAGGTCATTGCTGAAAAAGTTGGCTGTTTGCATCTTATTAATGGAAAGTTGACTAGATGTGGGAGGAAAAGTTGTACATGACAAGCTTCGTGGAGATCCCGATTTCCTTTTCCAGCAGGACTTAACACCTGCCCACAGTGTCAAACTTCCACCAAATGATTTCCTGACCATGTTATTACCGTGCCAACTCACCTGACCTGAACCCCGCAGAGAAACTATGGAGTATTGACAAGAGGAAGAACACCTGACCCAACAATACCTGAATGTTGATGATCAAACTTGGTTCAATTTTGTATAGCAGTAACTTACCAGCCACTTCATGAGGCACACATATCATCCAACCCTTTAGACATGTAGACATGGTCAAGGCGAACTGCTGAAGTTCAAACCAAGCATCATATTGGGGAAGAAAAGTGATTAACTTGACTTTGAATGTGGCATGGTTGTTGGTGCCACATGGGCTGGTCTGAGTTTTTCAGAAATGATTCTGGACCGCTTAACATCTTTGATTACTGAATGATTAAGAAATTCATAGTTTGAGCTCAGAAATGGAGTGTGATCAGTGTAGGTTGGGACAGGCAAGTTATATTCTCTGTGAGTATGTGTTAGTGTGTTGGAAATTTATTTTGTGTTCTTTATGTGACCAGGATAATATGATGCTTGAGATTAAAAATGTATTTTGCAAGAGTGTCTTACAGTCAGTGGTAAAATAGATGCTAGAAAGCCCTAAGAGTGATGAAGAGACTGAAGGAACTTTTTGAGGGTGCATAAGTGTTAAGCGGTGTTAAGGTTTTCATTGGTCTTTCTTTTTGAAAAGGGAGATTAGGGGATTTTGGTAGGGAATGGTAGAGGTTAAAGGACTGCTCTGACACAAAAGGCTTTTCCTAAGCTGCTATGGCTTTGATATTTATGAATTTTTCTCTCTTCTGTAATTTTTTCTTTTTAAACTTTGTGTTCAAACGGTTTGCAGCATTGACCAGAAGGGCTCATAAGTTGAGTCTTGGAGTATTCTGTAACTTTCAATACCTGGTGAGAAAAGACTTGAGAAATGCTTAAAATTCAAATGAATATTGTAAGCACGCTCCAGCTCAGACCAGAGCTAGTCCATCTGTCTTTCCACTTATGTCTTATTAAAAAATTTTCCATGACTGAAACTACAGGCAAGCACCTGTTTGTGATTTTTATGATTTTTAACATAATTTTCAAAGAGGTCATCAAACAGCTCTTTGAAGATACTTAAAGTAATAAGTTAGGATAGGCCAAGGACATGCATGGATGTGTGCATTCATGCACTTGCCTACAAGTGATCTGAGTCCGTGCACCAGCATTTTGTTTGTGCAAAACTAGAGTCAATGCCTGTATTTAGTATTCATCACAAGGTGAATCTGTAAGTCATTTCATCAGATTAGTGGACTTGTAGTTAAGTCTCATTACAGCCAATCAAGGTCAGACACTGTCAGAGCTTCTCTAACTTTCTCAGCCACATTGATTCTCACAGCAGTGTCCAGATGTGTATGTGTGCATGTAACAAAATGTGTATGTGTCACTTTCTTGCAAAAAGTTACTGTGCGCGTGCTTGATATAGTACATTTTCTGAAAACCCATAAATGAAAAACTGTTCATAGAAGTGGACTGTGTATTGGTGTATTGGTGAATTGAAATCTTAAAGAATAAAGTTGCTTTGACATGCTTCAGATCATGAGCTGTTCCTTTCCATCTCCATACTTTCCTTTTCCTATCATTCTTGTACAAGTTTGTCTTGGTTTCAAATGTCCAAAGATTATTTCCTTCCTGTTCTCTAGTCTAACCAGTGGTTTGCACCTTGTCAGAAACCCTCTGTATTAATATTCATACACCTTCTTTCTCGAGAGTGTTTCTGACTGGACTAGAGCTTATTTTGTCATGGAGTAATGAGGGAACAGGCCTCAGCTGGCCGTGAAACTACTTGTCAGTCAATTGTCCCATTACTTTTGAAAACAGAAGACTAAAAATGGCTGTAATCCCTAAACATTTAATGTAATTCTTTTGTCAAACTCCTTGAATTAAAGCTGAAGGGAGCACTTCAGTCACATCTTGACTGATTTAAAATGCATGTGGTGGTGTGGAGAGGCAAAGTTACAAGAAATGTCACTCTCAATACTTATGGACCTAACTGTATGCCACATGCTTAATAAGTTTCTTCTGACAGATCGTTCTTAAGTCAGTGTTTTGATGATACGGGTGGAGAAAAGTGTGTAAAGTATATCAGTTTAACATCGTATGCAGTATATTGTTAATTGACTAATACAGTCTTTATGCATCCATTATTTCTCAGTATTTTTTCTTTGTTACCGTCTATTTTTTATTATATCACCTAGCTCTAGCTCACAACGTCATCTTATCTGTCCTTGTTTAAAGTGCTCAAACACTCATTTTTTCTTTTTAATATTTGCTTTATTCCACTTGAGTACACTTGACTGCATCTATCTCTTTCTGTGTTTCTATAGCCTACCAGGCTACCACCTTACATCTCTACATTCTCCACACCGTCCTTCTAGTTTCTTCTGTGACGCTTGTCCTCCACTTTCTGATCTGAGTTCAGTTTAAGTAATGCCTTTGATAGAATTGATTGCCCCAGGAGGGAATCGATGAGCTGATCCCCAAGACTTCAGGTCGACTGCTGATTAACTATGGACCTCCGATGACGCCTCTGAAGCCACACACACAGGCCTCTGTGAAGCTGTCTGTAATTACACGTCTGAAAATGAATCCGGGCCTGGAGGGGATTCTGCAGAAAATGTTCAATCAGACAAGTGCTGGTTGATGCATGAAAGAACACTCGCATTGGCACACAGTGTTCTGCCCTGAATATTTTCTCCAGAGATCCCAGAGAACACCCATGCAGGCACATGGAGAGCAGGCATGGTCATAGCCAGCCAGATGATTCAAACAATTTTTGATGTGAGGAGACCACGCTAACCACTGTGCACACATTGTTGTTCAATAGCTGCATCATTAGTGATAGAAGTGCCATAAAGTCACCATATTACTCAGTAGTTTACATTAATTTTATGACATGCAAATACTTGAACTGGATGGGATTCACTAGCTTATTTTTTCCAACCTTAAAACACTCCAAAAGTTTATTGAATATGACATTTTATCAAAAACACCTTTAATAGTTATTCAGATGTGTCAATTAGTATTACAACCTTGGGTTAAGAGGCAATGTAAATACTAGAATTTCAGCATTTCAATTTAAATATATTTTTACATATTGATTAAAGAAGATTTTACATGCATTAACTAGGAATGAGCAAGACAAATGGGCTAGACAATTAAATGTTGCTACTCTCGCTGGAAACCTAGAACACTAGAAAGAGTTGGTTAAACAAGTGACTCACATGTTGTTATCGTTGCTTGAGATCCCGGCTGATGGACACTCGGTCTTTCTGTGATGAAAATTGTAAAAAAAAAAAATCAAGGTAGACAGCAAGACAGAACACAGCTCTTTAAACTGAGACAGTTCTGAATGTACTCTAAGAAAACAAGCAATTGTAGGCTGTCAGAGTAAACCACACCGTTGTAGCAATGCATAAGCACTGTAAGAATAGAAGCATGAGAGTTCTAACATATATAGTTTTTGATGCTAGAGATAATCATGTGTGTTCAGTGGTTTGCATGGCACGAAATTCCAGGCATCATTTAAAATGTGATGCAGACCAGTCGAGATCTTCCACACAAATTCATCCAATCATGCATTTGTGGACCTTGCTTTGTGCACTGTAACAGTTATGCTGGAACAGAAAAGGGTCTTGCCCAAACTGTCATCAGAAAGTTGGAAGCATTAAATGTTCTAAAATGTCTCAAGCATTAAGATTTCCTTTCTGAGGGGTCCAGGCCAACCCCAGAAAAACAACCCCATAACAATATCCCTCCTCTACCAAATTTTACAGATGGCACAGTGCAGTCAGGCAGGTAACGTTCTCCCAGTCTTTGCCAAATCCAGACTCTTGCATCAGACTGTTAGATAGAGAAGTGTGATTCACCACTCCACAGAACACATTTGCATTGCTCCAGAGTCCAGTGGCAGTATGTGTTTTACTACTCCATCCAACACTTAACATTGTGCTTGGTGATGTAAGGGGTGCATGTAGCTGCTCAACCATGGAAACCCATGCCATGAAGCTGCTGGCACAGTTTTTGTGCTAATGTTAATGCCAGAGGAGGTCTGGACCTCTGCAGTTATTGAGTGAGCAGAGCACTGGCAACTTTTATGTACTATAAACCTCAGCACTCTGCAACCCTGTTCTGTAACTTTGTGTTCTGCCACTTTGTGGTTGAGTTGCTCTGGTTCTTTAATGTTTCCACTTTGATTAATTGATTGTGTAATATCAATGAGGGAAAAAAATTGAGGAACTGACTTGTTCCAACAGTGGCATCCTCTTACAACACCACACTTAAATTCAGTGAGCTCTTTAGAAAGACCCATTCAAATATTTGTCAAGTCAGACTGCATGGCTAGGTGATTTATTTATACACCTGTGGCAATGGAAGATAATGAAATGCCTGAATTAAATGAGTGGGAGGTGTAACCCTATACTTCAGTTCATATGGTGTACTTAAAAAGCTGTGAGGCAAGTTAAAATTTAGAAAATATCTGAAGAACCCTCTTTGTGACTTCAGCACTATGCTAGAGTTACTGAATTAACCACAGCTTTCTGTTTAAGAAAAGACTCATCATTCACCACAGTCAGGTCATCTGTCTGGTCATTTTCACATATCTTTTAAAGTTTCATAATGTGCCATGCTATTGGGAGCCCAATCCATTTACTAGACATCAAAGCCATCATTTTCTGGGGTCTAGACATTACAACATCCATTTACTCTGAGTGGCATCAACAAGATCCTGTAGTTTGACAGTCAAGCCTGATTAGATGTGCTGTGTAGTCTCTCTGAAGTATTACTTAAAACTTCATCTGTATGTGTGTAATACCCCCTCTTCTGTTCCTGCTGGTGCATATCTATACTCCTGAGACCAAAGTAAGGCCTCCTCTCTATCTAAGAGTCCCTATGTAGATACACTTCACTGACCACAAGACACTCAGCACCCCTTATATAACCTTCTATTTTCAGTCCCACGCCTGTGCGAATGATGCTTGAAAGCTTTGTATATGGAGCAAAAACTGTTCAAGTGTGCTTAGCTTTGTGCATTTTGGAGGTTGTGGGGAATATTTTATATTCATAACATAAAAGACTTACATCATCAATAGAAGTCGTCTAATCTAAGTCTACTCAGGCATATTTCATATTCAGAGGCATGCTGATAAAGAGTGCTATGAAAAGCCTCTAAACTCATTGTGAAACATAATGAGTGAAAATTAGGCAAACATGAATGAGAATTTTGATAACTTTATGAGTCGTCATCTCAAGTCATCATTCATGATAGGGCAGCACAGTGAGATAAAACTGAGAAAGCAATTCTTGTTATTTCCTTTGACTCTGCTGCTATGTGAAGAAAGCAGTTATATGTTAATTTACTGAGGGAAAAGATTCTGAAGGATTTTTGCAACATGTTTTTTGGCTCTCTTCCAGGACCCTGAACTCAGCATATCTGAGAACAAATTTGTCATTGCATATTATGAATATCCTGTTACACTTACAAAAGTGTGCTGTGTTTAGTACTTTTTATTGATCGTCTCATTAGATCTTTAATTTTTGCCAACTTACTTAACCCCACATGGCTTTGAAACTGCTATTTCATTCCACCTGATGAAACTCAAACATCTAAAGACACAAACTGTCAAAGCAGAGTCTCTCATCACAGCAGGACTTCTCTTCCAATTTCTAGTAGCTGTGATTTATAGAACTTATATTCAGTCACTTCTCTTCAAGTTCTTTTTTTATATGGTAATTATCACACTACTGAGGAAATAACTTATAGTGAATATATTGAAAGTGTGGAGTAAGGCAGCTGCAAGACAGCTGCTGCTTTTCCTGCTACTGCTCAGTCCACCATACATTAAAACTTTATCACTGAGCCTACTACACGCTTTTTTTGGATGAAGAAGTCATGATTTGAGGATGTTGATATCGACCAGCTGATGACAGCGATTGTTTGACTACCTGCTATTAAGTCAAAATAAAGTGTTTCTAAAGTAGTTGCTGTGTCACATTGCAATTCAGCAGAGATATTCCTGTTTTCTGTTGTGAAAATTATTAATTGCCAATTAATGAAGCAGTCCCCCCCTCCCTGGATAAATAAAGTAGTCTGATTCTGATTCTGATCCTGAACTGTTCAGTATTGCTCCAATTATCAGCTATGGAGGTAGTTCCTCCTACTCGATTGTCATCCCTGCTGTCATCAGTTCCACCTGCTTCTGTGTAGTGAGGTAGGTTTTGCCTTGTCTGTGTGTGCTGAAACAATAGACAGGTCAACATATTATAGCGTGGTGGCAGGAGGTTGTGCAAGTTAATTATTTTGGAATGTGAACGGGAAGGATCCAGTGAATTGCGCTGTCGGACGGCTTCACTTTCATGCTTGAGGCAGCGGCAGCTCCTGCCATAATTTCCCAGGTGGCTTCTCTCTTTCTCTCTTTCTATCTCTCCCTACCTGTCTGTCTTCCTTGTTCTTTCAGAATGGTAGAACATAAGTAATCCTGTCATTAAAAGACACTAATAAAACATGCAGATTCAAGAGATCTATAAAAAAAATTGCAAACACTCCAAAGCTCTTATGTAGTAATGAACACTGGAAATGTATGTGTATGAGTATGAGTGTTTGGAGGTCATTCAGCTACTTCGGAGACAAAGAAGTCTAATTTGTCTCTAGCCTCTTGCTACATGTTCTTTCAATGGAAAGCCTCTGTTGCTCCGAGCTGAAATGTATTCACTGGCCACAACATGTACACACAAATCCGCATCAAATACGAACAAATACATTCACACATGCCAACCTTTCTTAGTTAAATCCCTCACTTTCTTTTTGCCTGTTAGTGAGTTCAATGTGCTTCAACCTTCAACCTATCACTTTTTGGGGGCGACAGTGGCTCAGTCCATTGGGACTTGGTTTGGGAACCAGAGAGTTACCGAGAACTACCAGCTCCAGACTCACTCAGAGCATTATACTTGTAGAGGTTGGAGGCCGGAACCAGAAGTTCCCCAGTGCTGCCGGTTCAAGACCCATATGAACCACTATATATGGAGGGTGGACTGGAAAGCTGGAGGCTGGAGAAGTGACAGTTCATCCATGAGCACTACTGAGGTTCCCCTGAACAAGGCACTGAACCCCTATGTAGCTCCCTGGCACCCTTTAATGAGCAGCCTTTTCACTCTGTCCCCTCTCGACTTATGCATGACTACTGGTTCTGTTTGTGCATGTGTGCGTATGTCAGATCTGCATGTAAATTTGTGTATATGTAACAGTGTAGAACTTGAATTTCCCCAATTGTGGGAGTAATAAAAGTTGCCTTCTTCTTGTTTAAGATTTTATAATGACTCAGGGATGTGCAAACCCCAAGAATACACTAATGCAACAAACAGCCATCAAAATAACTCTTAAAACATTTATA